>SZWC01006018.1:91033-104633 GCA_023375785.1 Penium margaritaceum | reverse complement strand
AAAAAAAAAAAGAAAGGTTCCCCCTACTGTATTTCCATTCAAAAGGTGGGTTCTTGCTTTTGCTTTTGTTTATTACTTTTACCTCCTAGTGTGGCTTGAGGCCACCACCGTCGGCTGACGACGGAAACCGCTGTAGCTGCAGCCGCCGCGAGAGTCGCAGCAGTAGTGGCACCAGCGAAGGTGGCTTGAGGCCACAGCCGTCGGCTGACGACGGCACTCGGTGCAGCATCGGCGGCACCGAACGCGACTTTAGGTCGCGACTTGAGGTCGTGATTGACGACATCGCAGCCAGTCTGAGAGACTTTGCTCCATTCGCATCCCTCTACGTGGTTCTTTGCGCCACCGGGATCGAGTGTACAGGACCATCACACACGCTAAGCTCTCAACATGAGCTACGCAGTGTTCCCATGGGCATCGCCTGCGCCATGGTCTGCGCCTGAGCCTCAGCCGTGGCAGCCGCCACAGGCACAGTGGTCGATGCAGCCGTGGCACGTGCCCCAGTTGCATTCAGGGTTTTCGTGCTATTACTGTCGAGATAGGCAGCATGGCTGGCGCCAGTGCCGACAGCGCCCTCCTGGGTGGCATCCCCCCTGGGTACGATCCTCTCCACCTCCTTCAGTCGATACGTCACCGAGTGATGCCACAGCGCTTCTGCGTGGTGATATGGCCGCCCGACACATGGAGGTCCGGAACCTCACGCGCATGGTCCAGCAGCTCCTTGACCACGTGACTTCCGAGCGAGCTGCCACTCCGTCGCAGGTGTCGCCTCCCATTTCATCCTCATCTTCCTCCCGATCCTGCATCCCTTCCTCCGACGATGCTAGCATACCAGATCTCTCGTCTACATCCGTCGCCCTCCGCTCCGTCTTGGAGGCTGTCGGCATCATATCGACGGATGGACCCTCAGCCCTTGGCCGTACCGCTCGTGCTCGCACTCGTCGTGCACGGCGACGAGCTGCTCGTCTTGCACGTCGTGCACAGGCAGCACCACCAGATGCGACTGTGGGAGGAGTCTCACGTGACGAGACCCCCTCGTCCCCTGTCCTCGGCTTGGTCTGCCGAGTCCCCACAGCTCCTGCCGAGGTGTCAGTCGTGGGGGGGATGGTTTGTCCGCTGACGACCGCGGTGGAGCTCAGCATTGGTGAGGCGACTGCTGTGGAGCGTAGGATGGTTGAGGCAGATGACGCTACACAGCAGGCTCAGTTAGCAGAGTGTTCGGCGGGGGGCGACGTCTGTCGTGACGGAGACTCTTTGTCAGAGGAGGATTGGTCCGATGCTGAGTCAGATTCGGGGATGGAGTTGGAGATCGTTGATGTTTTGGCGGACGACGTGACGACGGCCGATGCCAGAGCTGCGCCCGACGATGCGCACGCTCCTGCATTAGCTGGTGTGGAGACAGCTGCCATGGTGGAGCAGCAGCAGGAGGAGCAGGTGATACAGGTGCTGATGCTCGGCCCACAGCAGACGCCCAGGTGGTTCTGGCAGATAGTGCTGGGCAGCGAGAGGAGGTGATTGACTGCCAGGTAGACCTCCTCGATGAGGACCAGTCGTCCGTCGTTGAGCGGTCGGACGCAGGGTCGGAGGCAGACATAGAGGCCCAGTGCGCTGCCGTTCTTGCAGTAGCCGCGGCTAGAGCACGCGATAGCCTCTCGGTGAGAGCAGACATCCGCGTGTGCGACATGGAGGATGCAGAGCGAGCTGCAGACATCCGACACCCTGATACCCTGGCCGGTGTCGTTGACACCACGGCGGTTCCAACCGATGACATAGCTACGCTCGTTCGAGCTACAGCTTCTGTACCCCAGCGCCTACATTCCATGGTCGACGAGCATGAGGCAATGGTGGCTCGAGCGGAGGCGCACGTGCAGAGTCTCATGGCCGAGCTCCGGGAGGCCAGCAGCCGTTGGTACACTACAGATGCTTCTGCACAACAGGTTGCTGAGATGTGCATGGAGGATGTGCATACCCGTCTCGAGGCTGCGGAGTGGTCCCTACAGGATGCACGTTGGCGACGGGCGGACGCACAGCGGCAGGTGGACGATTGGTTGTGCACCAGGGGCTCGGCGTTTCTGTAGGGTGTATGGGTTCCCGATGACAGCGACGACGCTGCAGCGGCAGATACACCGACGGATGACGACGTCTGGCCACCTGACACCCGAGTGTCGAGTGTGTCAGCAGCAGCCAGTGACTCCGCAGCACCACCCCCTTCTGGTGCAGCTGCTACGGATGTGGACGTGCTCAGTGGTGACGACCCCCTGCCAGCAGCTGGTGATCAGGCAGCAGCTGAGTCGCCTATTGGCGTGGAGAGCTTCCTACGCGACGAGGAGACGAGGATGCAGGAGGCAGTGACTCGCGCCGACGCGCACATGATGGATGTCCACCATCAGATTCATTCCGCGACTGACCGCCTGCACGCCGTAGATGCAGCCAGCCGGTCGGCTGCCGCTTTAGAGCTTGTCGAGCTCCACACGCGCCTCGACGCTGCGGAGGCCGCGAGGCGATATGCAGCTCAGCAGGTGGAGGCCATACAGCAGGCGATTGTTTTGGAGGAGGCCCTCAGCGCTGCACCAGTCACATCAGCAGATGACGACAGTAGTGACGACTACGACAGTGATGACGATGACAGCGACGAAGCCGCTCCGGGGTGAGGCTCTGTCCGAGCACATCCCACCAGCATCGTCGTCACCCTTGCTATTGCTGTGCAGGGGTATGTGGCCATGGGGGAGCCGTGCTCCCTCCTCACGGATTGTGTTGGGAGCAGCCATCAGCTTTGCTCGTACTGTCAGCCACTGCAGTCCAGGGGGAGTGTTGGTGTGTGGGCTTTGGCCTGACACTCTTGTGAGGACAGCGAGGTTGTTTGGAGTGTGGCACGATGTGTGATCCATGCATGATGTGGTCGAGACCCGCGCACCTGGTGAGTTCCACCGGTGTGACGTGGAGACCCATTGTCCCCATGTGCTATGTGTGATCCATGCATGATGTGGTCGAGACCCGGATACCCGGAGATATTTTCCGGAGTCACGCGGAGACCTTGTTTCTTTCTCTCTCTTGCATGATGTTTGACACGTGTGTGTGATTGCCTGTGTGCATGGTCTAGACCAGGGCACTTGGTGGGATGCACCATTGTCACGAGGAGACCCTGTGCTGTGGCATGCTTGATCGGTGCTTGTCATGATTGGTCCTGTCCTGTCCTTGCTCAGCCATTGTGGCCTTGACGGATGTGTCAGCCAGGGGGAGTGTTGGTATGTGTGGCTTCCACCCGTCACGAGCCACAACCGTGGCAGGTACGGGTGTACCTGGAGCTGATGGTGAGCGGTGGCCGCATTGGAGATCGTGACGACCCGACAGGACTCCGGATCGTCCAGGGACTTATCCAGGAGCTACGACATGACAGATCCCTGATGCGGGCCCGGCTGGCGCCGGAGCACTGACGGTTGGTGGATCCAGCCACCAGCAGCTGCCAGACGATTGCCACGACGTCCCGGGTGCTTGCTGGGGTGCTCTGCAGTTTTTCTGCAGGTGCTAGAGTTTTTTCGGTGGACTGGCTCTCGAGCCCGATTCGCATGTTTTGCATTGTCCGTCCACCGATCGATGCCGGACTTGTGCGTGTGACCAGTCGTAGCGTCTGGCTCGAGANGATGGTGAGCGGTGGCCGCATTGGAGATCGTGACGACCCGACAGGACTCCGGATCGTCCAGGGACTTATCCAGGAGCTACGACATGACAGATCCCTGATGCGGGCCCGGCTGGCGCCGGAGCACTGACGGTTGGTGGATCCAGCCACCAGCAGCTGCCAGACGATTGCCACGACGTCCCGGGTGCTTGCTGGGGTGCTCTGCAGTTTTTCTGCAGGTGCTAGAGTTTTTTCGGTGGACTGGCTCTCGAGCCCGATTCGCATGTTTTGCATTGTCCGTCCACCGATCGATGCCGGACTTGTGTGTGTGACCAGTCGTAGCGTTTGGCTCGAGATTCTGCATCTCTAGGTTCAGACGGTGTTGCGTTTGGATGCCTGTGCGCAGAGTTGCGGCCAAAACAGTGGTTTTGAGCCGGTTTTAGGACAAACTGACACTGCCGCGTGCGTCACCCGCCGTGTGCCGCGGCAGGTATTTATGCTGTGTGCTTGTCAGTTGTCATTCCTCTCTGCAATTATATTCAGTTTGAGTTTCCTGACACTCTGTTCGTGTCCCAACCCAGACCCTTGCAGTTTTGTCTCTAACTTGTGTCTGTTGTCACACGCTGACCTGGCGCTGACGCCTAGTGTCGCGGCAAGTGGTTAGGAAGGTTCTAGGAAACTTCTCACCAGGAGTGTCATCTGACACTTTCATGGCCGTGACTTGACTCTTATTACGTGTTGGATAGATGCTAGGGCCCGTACTCTCTAACTGCTGTGCCCTGTATCTTGCTTGCCTTGAGTGTCTTGTGTGGAGCTGCATTACCCGGGTGCTGATCCTTGGGGGCCACCTTGCCGGGTTTTACCCGTGCAGTGGTGAGTAGCTGCCGCTCAGTTTTATGCTGAGCGGTCGGGCTCGACCCCCGGGTGGCGGTGTGCATTCGCCTGGGCGTGATGCCCGTGGCGAGTGCACACTCACCGGTCACTAAGTCTCTCTCGCTCCTCTCACTCTTTTGTCTTGGTTCAATTGAGCTAATGGAGGCAAGTGTTCCCACATCCATGGCGTCGACAACACCTTGCCCGTGAATGCGTGGTCTCACATGCTAGTCCTAGGATGTTTCCTAGCAACTACTGGTATCAGAGCAAGTGTGACTCTCCTCCACAGCTCATCGATCCTCGGGACACATCCCGGTGCATCTTCTGCACCCGTGGCACTCTTGGCCACCCAACGCCACCATGGCGTGGGACTCTCGTCACCATACCCTGGCACCGAGCAGCAGCATCTAGCAGGTTCTCAGTGCCTCTTGCTGTCTCGCCTATAACAGGCCGCACAAGATCGTGTACGACCACTCTTGCAGCACCCACTCTTCGAACCGTCTCAGCACGGAAGTATCGAGGCTGCTCGCGGTCACGCCCAGCTCAGCGCACCCTCTCGATGTGCCTTAGCCCGCACAGCTCTCCTCGGCTGCTCTCTGCAACCTGCGACTGCTCCCATCTCTCACAGTCGCACATTGGCGGACAGTCGTCCGGTGCCACCTCTGTTGACACCGCAGCCATTTTCGTGCCCCGGCTACACTCAGCTTCTTCCTGAGCCGCCACACTGGATTCTCCACCTCTGGATGAGCCTCCCGACGAGGAGCTCAACTCACCCCGAACAGCAGCACGCCACGCCGACGGCGGGTCGGAGAACTATCACCCTCCCCCTCCTCCGGACACAGACACTCCCCTGTGGTTCCGCATGCTAGACGCTGACTACTGGCGCGACGAATTAGCTGCACCGGACGAGCGGGAGGCTGCTACACGGGAGGAGGAAGGTGTACACCCGACGACCTTCCCCCATCTCCACCTCTTCCTCCAACCATGCAACCGCCCACCGGCACGCAGTCTTCCAGCCCGGCATCGGCCTCTAACACCAAATATGCACTGGCACCTACCGCAGCAGCAACTGCTGGACCATCATCTCCCCCAGAGGTCCCTGGTGTGATCCCGGTTCTCCCGGTTCACACCGACTCCGTTAGCTTGGCAGGTGCAATCCTAGACGCAGTCGCAGGTGCAGCAGCAACCTTTGCAGCAACTGCTCGCGCTTGCAGGGCTCCCACTCAGACCGCTATTGGCCGTGCTGCCGAAGCCTACGCCCACACGGCAACTTCTCTCACACTGCTTGCCACTACAGCAGCCAACATCGCCACCCAGATCACAGCAGCAGCAACATCTTTTGCCACTGCCGCCACATCTGCTGCAGACTCCACCGCGGCCGCCCTCGCCTCCATTCGTGCGTCCACTGCATCGGCAGTCCTGACCCCGACTGGTGTTCAGCGGGAGCTGACACCGCACGTCGCCACGGGCATTCTGGTCACGTCAGCATCTGCAGCCGTGGCTTGGGCTACGGTTACTGGGCTCCTTTGCCTCACTGTGGCAGTTGCGGGGTGGGTGGCCGTCCTCTTCTCTTCAGCTGCAGCAGTGGTGGCACCCCTCTTCACCTTGCTGCCTCGGCACTAGAGCGGTGAGCGCCTCCTCACCCCACGCACTCTGCATTGCATCCATTCTCTACCTCCTTCTCTTTCCTTCTCCCACATTCTCCAAGCATGCCAGGACCAGAGGAAACCATAGAGGCTCTTCAAGCCGCCCTTAGTGAAGCACAGGCGGCACGCCGCAAGGTAGAAGATGAGCTGTTTAGGAACAGTGAGGCACAGCACGAATTAGCTACCACAGTGGCGACCCTAGTCATAGACCGCTTGCGGACCGTTCCTGCTCTTGCGGCTGTTCTTCCTTCTGATGACACTGCGTCTTCTGACTCCTCTGTACCACCCAGCGGTGCTGTTCCCAACTCCTCCTCTCCCGCTCTCTCAGTAGCTGCCTTAGCTCGGGCACTCCTACCCACACGACAAAGGGACTTTGAGACTCCACCACCACAGTTCACATCCAAACTCACCTTCACCTCCTGGGAGACGTGCTTCAGTGCGTGGGCCCAAGGAGAACAGCTGTGGGAGTACTACTCACCCGCAAAGGCACCGTTCGTGCCACAACCAGCAGAAGCAGCCCGCGCCGTTCGTGCCCTCATCACCGCCGGTCCAAAAAGCCTGCTTGACGACATCGGTACGTACAATGCATACCCCATCCGCGACACTCTAGAAGACCCTGTCGGTGTATACGCTCTCATCCGTCGCCGCAAGACGGTCACTGGGCATGCTGCCCAGAGTGCCTTGACCGTTAAACTTAACACCCTGCAGATGCGCGTTGATGAAACAGTCGACGAGTATTGGGCGCGAAGTCTGCGCCTGTTGCGTGACCTTGGCAAGGTTGCGCCTGGTCCCCTATCTGCCTGCTTGTCCATTGTTGCTGTACTGATCCCTGAACTCTCAGATCTCTACCTACATGTCTCACAGGCAGAACTTGAGCGTCTTGCCTCCTCACCCCTCCCTGCGGACACTCCCCCAGGGATTGGACCTCTCTATGATTTTACCGCCTCCCGTCTCACAGAGTGGTGGAACAGTCTCCAGAACAAGCGCATGCATCGCGCTGCTCTCGCTGCCGTGACCACCTCCTCTTCCTCCCCTGCAGCTGCCTCTACTCTCTCTTCCTCCAGCTCCTCTGCAGCCTCTCATGTGACTGAAGCGACCGCCCGTGGTGGGGGCGGTGGCTCGCACCACAGCGGGGGCCGAGGTGGGGGAAAAGGGCGTGGGGGTGGACGCAAGGGCAAAGGCAACTCCTCTGGTGCCCCCATTGGCTCTGAAGTCACCTGCTAGAACTGTGGTGCTGCTGGCCACTCTGCTCTCAAGTGCCCAGCCCCACGTGATGATGTCCGTCTGGCGTCATCCATGCGAGCTCATTGGGCCCGCACTGGCGTCACACCCTCTACAGCCGCAGCAACAGCGACCGTGGCCTCCCCGTCCTCTTCCACCTCAGCCTCCGTCCTCTCCACCACATCCGCACCGCTCCAGCCATCTCCTTCACCTCCCAGCACTTGGGGCTGGATCCCCCCCCTGGAGGACCTCCTTACCATGGACCGCCCTCCTCGCACTACTCAGCACCGTCTTGGACGCGGGATGACGGGCCTTCATCTGATCGCTCATCCGACCGGTCCTCTGACCGCTCCTCGGACCGTCGTGACGAGGAGCGCGCCCTTGAGCGCCGCCTCATTGAGCTTCTCCACCTTCGTTCTCAGGGAGGTGAGAGTGTGAGTGGCCAGTGTCGTGTGCCTGTCTGTGAGTCTGATGCCACTCTCCGGGGTGCAGCATCTGGTGGGGTGCAAGGGGATATGCCTGATGTTCGTGATTGGATTGAGGATTGGCAATCTCATACGTTTCCCACACGCCTTGGCGCCCCCCTTCCCTTGTCGTCTCGTGGCTCTGTGGCTATCTGCCTTGTTCTCCCTTCTCAATCCCATCCTGTCGTCTCTGGTGACCCGGGCCTCCGTGCTCTCGGTCTGGTGACCTCTGGTCTGCCTGTCGCAGCTTCTGTTGTCAACCCCAGCACAGCCCTCGGCTACTCCCTGATTGAGCAGGAGTTTCACTCTGCCCTCTCATCGTCGGTTGCTGGGTATGTTGCCTCCTGCTTCGCCACAGCTGGCCTCTCTACTCTTCCACCGGAACCTTTTACAGTGCAGGCAGCGCGTGCATCCATAGACTCCTCTCTATGGGAGCAAGCCATGAAGGCTGAACTCGACGCATTGTCAGAGCACAATGTGTACGAGTTGGTGGATCTACCCCCAGGCCGCAAGGCCGTTGCGGCTAAGTGGGTGTACCGCCGCAAACTTCGCCCAGACAACACGGTGGAACGGTACAAAGCACGACTCACTGCGAAGGGGTTCTCTCAGATTCCTGGAGTGGACTTTGACGAGACATTCGCGCCAGTAGGCCGATTCACTACTGCCAGGGCACTGCTCAGTCTAGTCGCTCAGCACGACTGGGAGTTGGAGCAAATGGACGTCAACAATGCCTTTTTGCACGGCAAATTGGATGAGGAGATCTACATGGTCCAGCCACCTGGTTTCTTAGATGGCACAAACCGTGTGTGGCGACTGCGCAAAGCTCTCTATGGGCTCAAGCAGTCACCTCGCTGCTGGAATCAAGAGATCACAGCAACTCTGGAAAAGGGTGGCTTCAGAAGAAGTCCAGTGGACCCTGCCTTGTTTCTCAGTCCCCCCTCACAGCCGTTGGTGGCCATTCTCGTGTATGTTGACGATCTCCTCATTGCATCTCCCAACATGTCCGCAGTCTCCGCGGCTAAGTCCCTCCTCCAAGCAGCCTACAAGATGAAAGACTTAGGACCGGCTCGAGTCTTCTTGGGCATGGAGCTCGAGCGAGACCGAGCACGCCGCACTCTGCACGTGCACCAGGCTGCGTATGTCCGCAGCCTGGGGGAGCGCTTCCAGGCTCTCCTCACTGCAGCACCCTCCGCCTCTACACCCATGACTCCTGCTGGGCAGTCACTGCTGAAGTCCCAGGATCCATCCACACTGGGGGAGAAAGTTGACGTCACTGACTATCTGAGAGTCATAGGGTCGCTGATGTACCTTGCTACCACCACCCGGGCCGATGTGGCTTTTGCCGTCAACTTCCTGTCTCAGTTCTCCCAGTGTCCACGAGAGCGGCACCTGGAAGCTGCTCTGCGAGTTGTGCGCTATGCTCTCTCCACACCACGTGTCGGTCTCTTCTTCCGGGCACAACCCTCTCTTGTGGTCGACGGCTTCATTGACAGTGACTGGGCACATGACTCTGATGCACGCAGCTGCACAGGTTACATCTTCATGGTTGGTGGAACAGCGGTCTCATGGGTGGACACACGGTCTCAAAGAGCAGACTTTCTTACCAAGGCTCTCAGTCGTAACGTCTTCAAAAGTGCTGCTCACGCTGTTGGTCTCATCTGTCCCCATAACCCTGGTTGAATGTGTCTCCCCAGTCCTCTGTTCTTATGAGCTTGTATGTGTGCGGGGGTGATTGCCTGCGGGTCATAGGGGAGTGTTGAAGTTCGTTGGTCACTCACACATCTCTTCCCCTTGTCTCCACCTCCATGCACACACTTGTACAGATTGATTGACATGGCCTCACCTGGAGAGACGCCAAGCTATTCTACAATGGCTGACATCTCGAGCGTGCTTCTTCCAGGAGTGTCATCTGACACTTTCATGGCCGTGACTTGACTCTTATTACGTGTGGGATGGATGCTAGGGCCCGTACTCTCTAACTGCCGTGCCCTGTATCTTCCTTGCCTTGAGTGTCTTGTGTGGAGCTGCATTACCCGGGTGCTGATCCTTGGGGGCCACCTTGCCGGGTTTTACCCGTGCAGTGGTGAGTAGCCGACGCTCAGTTTTATGCTGAGCGGTCGGGCTCGACCCCCGGGTGGCGGTGTGCATTCGCCTGGGCGTGATGCCCGTGGCGAGTGCACACTCACCGGTCACTAAGTCTCTCACGCTCCTCTCACTCGTTTGTCTTGGTTCAATTGAGCTAATGGAGGCAAGTGTTCCCACATCCATGGCGTCGACAACACCTTGCCCGTGAATGCATGCTCTCACATGCTAGTCCTAGGAAGTTTTCTAGCAACTACTGTCAGAACTCCTTCCCTTCCACGAACGAATCATATGTGAAGCTGACTGCTGTCTTCATCAATTACTTGTGTGCATTGTATGCCCATTGACTCAAGCACGAGCACACAGTAATGACCACGACATGGCGACCAAGGCAAACCAATGGCAAGATCTAAACGCATGGCCCTAGGAAATCTCCATCATCAGGCCCAATGGTGTGGTCAAAACCAAGGCGTTGCGGATCTGGGAACAATGCCAGAGATGGTTTTGGAACAGGGCCACAAACGCTGCCAACTCGTGGTTCATGGACGATATCCGAGCCTCACTCTGGGTCCGGTCTGGCTCACGAAGCCCCTCTGTTCTCCTTGCTGGAGTTCTGTACAAGTGAGGCTACTGTGAGCACAGCCTTGTCCAGCGCTTCTGCCAGCGTGGTGCCCACCGCACGCACCACGACCTGCACGCCCTCGCCCAACCCTCCCTTCTTCACCCTCTCGACTCCGGCTTTGGCCGCTTCGAACGTGCCCACCGCTCTGTCCCGCGCCCCTACAACTGTACAGACCACCTTCTCGATCACAGGAGCCACGTGCTCCCTCTCCCACACCCTCACCCGCAGCCACACCGTCACAGCCCTCCCGGGCACTCCCGTCGCCTCCACTCGCACCCTCGCAATCTCTCCCCACCGCACCGCCTGCTGCATCGCCGCGCGGGTCACAGGGGTGCGCTCGAGGGCGGCGCGGGCATCCACCGCGGCAGCAGCAGCAGCACGAGCAGCGGCAGAAGCGCCGCGGGCAGCCGCGAGCCGGGCAGCGCGCAGCCGCGCTGCCAGCTGGTCTGGAGCCATTTGGACCGCGAGCGCTTTCGAGAGCCAGTCGCGCGGCACGGCTTGGGGTGGGACGACGACGGTGACGGCCGCTTCTGCTGCGGTGTCGCCTGCTTCTGCTGCTTCTGCTGCTCCGTCTGTGCCGAGTTGTGGTGCACCGTCGCTGTGCTCACGGTCTCTGCTGGTGAGAGAATTGGAATAGGTTGAGATGACTCCACAGCACTAGCGCACGTGAGAGAGGTTGGCCCGGGAAAACACACAAGGAGAGAGACGGAAGGAGGGGGAGACATGCTCCGGGACTGGGATGCCTGATGGACATCCCTCCGTCCGTCTCCACCAATCCAATTGCGGATTGGTGGCATGGCACACATCATTGGTAACGAACAACAATGATGTGTGCAAAGGCGTGCTCAGGTGCTGGGCAGGCATTCACTCAGTCCTAGGAACACAACACCGCAACACAACTGGGCGACACAACACCGCAACACAACTGGGCATTCACTCAGTCCTAGGAACACAACACCGCAACACAACTGGGCGACACAACACCGCAACACAACTGGGCGACACAACACCGCAACACAACTGGGCGACACAACACTGCAACACGACACGGCAATTCAATGTGGCATCGGTGTATCCCTATGCCAGGCTGTCTCGCAGGCCGGGCTTAACCAAACATGAAGAGATTTTGAGAAATCTAGAGATATTTCACAGAATCTCAAGACATTCCACGAAATCTTGAGAGATTTCACACGGTTTACGTCCCGTCCTCATTCGATGAATGCAAAATGCATTTTTCTCGACAGACCTTAGGCTGTGTGGCGATGTCTCCGTTGATGTCTTCGTCGGTGCGTCATTGACAACCTTTGCTGCGGAGTCGTCTGCTGCTGCCGCTCTTGTGCTGCTTCCCTCCCGTTGCTGTACTGCAGAGAAAACCTCGTGGAGGATAGAGCGGAGGATAGAGCGGAGGGCATGGGGTCATGGAATGCCGACGTATGGGAAGTAGGAGCTCAAGGCGAGGGAAGTTGTTTGGCAAAGAGTGAGCATGAGGCCACGGAGAGGAGGGAGGGAGAGAGGGAGAGGGAGCGAGCGAGGGAGGGAGGGAGGGAGGGAGGGAGGGAGTGATGGAGAAAGGAAGGGACAAGGAGCAATGGAGGGAGGGAGTGATGGAGAGATGAAGGGACTAAGAGTTGAGAGAGTAACGGAAGAACGGAGGAAGTTAAAAGGCAGGAATGAAGAGGGAGAAGTAGACAGACAGGAGAGGGAAACAACAGGAGAGTGAGAGGGAGGGAGAGATCCAAGAAACCCTTGGAAGGAAAGAAAATCACCCACATCAGCAACCACAAGAACACCCATACCAGCACCCACATCAGCAACCACAAGAACACCCATACCAGCACCCACATCAGCAACCACAAGAAAACCCATACCAGCACCCACATCGCCACCCATATCGTCACCATCATTGTCACCATCCATGAGAACTCTTCCTTGTCTCCCTCCTCCACTCCCTCCCTCCCCCCTACACCCCTCCCCCCTAAGCACCACTCGCATGTCACACTTCCCCATTGCAATTTCTTCATTCTCTACATTGCATCTCCCTTGCTTGCTTCAGAAGAGAAACATTTTCCGCACCTCTTTCAATTGCACAGTGGCTGATGCTGCACCATCTCCCACCACCACCACGGACCCCTCACTCACACCCACACCGGCACCAGCAACACCCTCCGCCTCCTTGGCTGCCATCGCCGCTACCATCGCTGCAGCTGCCTCTTCCTTCTGTTTTGCTGCTGCTGCTGCTGCTGCTGCTTCCTCCTCCTTCCTCCGCTTTGCCTCCTCCTCGGCCGTCGCCCTCAGCTGAGCCTCCCTTTCCTTGGCCTGCCCAAGCTCCGTCTCGACTTCGGTCAGCCGGGTCCGAGAAGTTTCGGCCTCTGCCCGGGCGCTCTCCAGGGCTGCCCGGACAGCCTCCATTTCGGACTGCGCCTTTTTGGCGACAGTGATTGCGGTGTCGTGGCCGAAGGCAAGTGCCGCTGCCGCTTGCGCATTGGTGACCGGCTTGGCTGCGTCGAATCGCCTCAAGAAACCTGCCAAGGGTGCAGAATGCCAGAGAAAGGGGGGGGGGGGGGGGGGGGGAGAAGGGGTGCATTAATGGAGTTAACTCCATACGTTTTCGTACAACAGTATGCGTGCAAGACAAGTTTTGTTTGAGTACTGGTGACGGAGCCTGCGTTCGCCTTGCAACACAAGGCAGACGCTAGAGACAACTTGTATCCGTCTCCGAAAAAGGGGCGTTTGGGTGGCGGTGATTGCGGCGTCGTGGCCGGACGCCAGCGTGGCTGCCCCGCCTTCGCGTTGGCCACGGGGGTTGGCTGCGTCACAACGCCTGAATACTTCTGATGGGGTGTTAAAAAGTTCTAGAGGCATTGCAAAGCGTCTTAAAAATGTAAACACTGCGTTGCAACGCCTGAAGACTCATGCAGGGGTGCGGGAGAAACGGTGCCGACCACATCGGAGGATTGTATTTTTCTAAACGCTTTGCAAAGTGTTTTACAAAAATACTACATCGGAGGCATCCGTGCGCTGTAGCGATGGAGAGAACCTTTGGGATGTTTTGGGGTACGTTTGGGGGAGCGGGGGGGGG
>SZWC01006018.1:46447-57707 GCA_023375785.1 Penium margaritaceum | reverse complement strand
TTCCAGCATGCATGGCATTGCATTGATTTCCAGCATGCATGGCATTGCATTGATTTCCAGCATGCATGGCATTGCATTGATTTCCAGCATGCATGGCATTGCATTGATTTCCAGCATGCATGGCATTGCATTGATTTCCAGCATGCATGGCATTGCATTGATTTCCAGCATGCATGGCATTGCTGGAAGAGGCTCTAGGGCCGCCTGCGCGTCCCAACCACCACCACCGCGACACCGCCGCCGCGGCCGCCGCTGCCGCCACCGCCACTTCCACCGCTATCACCATAACCACCACCACCACCGACTGGCTGCTTCGCACGCCTTGGGAAACAGCCAGTCGGTAGTCTTCCTCCAGTCTCACTACGGAGGAGCAAACGTCATCGAAGACAAGGAGAGAGTCTGCACAGGTGCGAAGTTCCCTTAGTCTCTTCAACATCAACCTACCGGCAATGCACTCTTCCCTTGCACTAACTCCAACCGTAAAGGGAGGGCGGGGNCAGCTCCTTCGCGGAAGCTTCCGCGGCGGTTCCCGGGACGTCCACGGCTACCGAGAGGGCTGCGGGTCCCATGCCTCCGCCGCCGCCCCCGCCTGCTTGAGCACGGGTTACGAGGCCCACCCGAAGCAAGGGAGGTGGAAGAGGGGAGCGCGGGGTATGCCGGGAAGGAGAAGAACGAGAGAACTTGGAAAGTTGGGGGGCGGCAGCAAGACAGGACGACAGCCTGCAAATGACCTCCATGTCGCAAGGATTGTGGGGTGCAGGGCGGGGGATCCCTGGGAAATCCTCTCAACTCCCCGGGTTTGTTTGGATCAGGATCTGAGAATCGCCGGCTGCATCAATGACTGCTACGGAAAGTTTTTCCCAGCTGAGGGCGGCCTTTGGAAAGAGCCGGTTGTGCGAAACGCGAGGAAGAGGTGATGCGTGGCAGGCGCAGAGGTTCGGGAGACAAGCTTCAGCAGCAGATAAGAAGGGCCAGAAGGGCGTCGGAAGCCAGATGCGTAGGAAACCGATTGCAGGGAGAGACTCGTCGTTTACAGCGGGAAGCGCGATGGTGCACAGCCCTGAATAGGAAACTCGCCGAGGAGGTTTCATCTGCGGCGACGTGGAGGGAGAATGAGGACCTGTTCTTGGTTGAATGAAGATGTTTGGACACAGGATTATCATGAAAAACGTCGTCTGCTTCGATTCCAGCGCTGCCGTTCGATTGCGAACATTGGGGGTGTCGCGATCCAACGGATAGCGTTGTGATGGATAAATGGTATGAGAATCTACTTCTGAAGAAATCGTTCAGAAGGAGACCTGGCAGCAAACCGTCAATGCTGAAGAATCTCTCTCTGGGATTGTCTATCGTTCGTGGACGATGTACGAACTTGAAGGTCTCCCATATCGGAGTTCCCGAAAGTTGGTTGCTCAATTTCTTTGCTGAGCGTTGGTTGCTCAATACATTATTTGAGCCAATAGTGTAAGGAGCGCATTAGATGAGAACTTTGACAAATAACGTAACAAAAGGATTCACGGATGAATGGAAGCAATGGGACCTTGTAAGAACTGACCACGTGCCACCGAGCGTCCTCCGATGGACGGCGTTTTTGTGCGCCTATGAAAAACGGGCTTTCGGCGGACAAGCATGCGTATGCAAAGGAAAATATCGGAAACAAAAAAGATGAACAATCCAAAGGAAGACATTTCTTTGGGACAGATGGCCGTTCTACCGATTCCGAGAGGGGTTTAGTAACGCCCTAGCCTGCGCTTCAAAGACAAACATAAACCACCCTGCGACCTAAAAAAACAGGACCCTTATTTTATCTTCAAAATCAGATTCAACGTGATTTGAAATGTGGATGGTCCACAAGGATGATGTGCAGAGCAGAAGACGCCTGAAGAAATTAGGAAGTTTGATTACTTGTGTTTAGCATTAAGTGTACTTGAGAAAAATCAGGAGTTTTTAGCACAAGAATGAAACATCTAAACATATTACAGTGAATAATTGGGGTCTTCGGTGCTCCAGTCAAGCAACACACAGAACGCCACGTTGTCATCAATCGCCTTTGAGAAACTCTTATGAGAAGTCAAGGGGTTTCCAAAATATCAAATGTCAACCATTATAAAAAGTGATCAAACTTGTCGGAACCTTTGAGAACATAAGAATTAATTTTCGTAAATGGACAGAAATTCCCTCGGCCGGGCGGTCTAAACATGTGGATTTCGATGCATGTTGTGCCATAAATGTAATGACACAGATGCCCACACACGGAGTTCTGTAACTCGAGTAAGTGTGGGAGATAACACAAAGAACGGCATGCACAACTCTTGATGTGGCATCCCTTGATTGCATCCCTCACAATTGAGGGATTTCAATGGTGATGCGGGGGAGGGGGGTGAGTTGGGGGCTGGTGTTTCGTCCCTCGGGTATACGAATCCTTAAACACCACAAGTAGGCATTCTTGTCATCACATTCATGGCCCACCGCGTGTCAACCTCCAGATTTCAACGCCGATCAGCCGAGGGCATTTTGGCCACTTGCCTCGGCCTTTGGGGTTCTGTTCTAGAAGGTTCCGACTCATTTGAAACATTTCCACAAGTGTCAAAACAACAACAATTGCCATCTGTATTAATGGCGGATGGTCCCAGTCCGACGACGCTGGCAACCGACTTGGTAACGGATCCTCAGACTCAACGAATGATTTGCCCCTGCCATTACCCTTGAGGGGGACACTTGATGAGATGAGAGGCAACGGCCGACAAGGCTTTCACAAAGTGTGGGGACACTAGAGCCTCAATAATCAGCTGCTCCAACAACTCATTGTAGTGTTGGAGGAGTTCTGAAACGAGCACTCACGAGAAAGAGCCATCCAGTGAGAGAAATAACCAACTATGGAGCGAACAATTTTTAAAGCTGGGACTTCCGAAGCTGTTCAATTGTGAAAACTCCAATGGTCCAATGGTTTGGACGTGGCTTACAAGTTTCGAGGTGTACATCGCTATTGCTCGGGTATAGAAAAAAAACACAAGAATTCACTTCACAACTTTGCTTTTGTGTGACACGATGTTAAGCTTATGGTTTCATCTTAGGACCAACGAACAGTGACAAGAGGCTTGCGCAGCACGATCAACGGCTCAATTTACCAGTCCTACGATGCCGAATGTAGGTGTTCTATCTTTCCAACAGATAAATCAGACGTGAGACGAGTATTTAACTCCACCGAAGAACTGGCTTGACCCCGCGAGTGTCACCCTCGCCTTCTTTAGAATGTTGAACGAAATGTTTGATGCACAATACAAGAGTTTATGCATGGAATGACAGTCAAACATGGAAGAGTATACATGGTGATTCTGCGAAATCATCATCGATAGTGACATGGACTCCCATGAATTCTGTTCTTACTATAACAACTTCTTCAAACACAAGATTACTTGAGCAATCGTGATGTTTAAAACTCAATTTTGACTATCTATGAATAATCGTAACTGCTTATAGCATTGAGAGTTCTAACGACAATGCTTGGATGCAGTAATCCAATGGTTGGCAATTGAATAGCCACAATCTGTCTGGGGTGGTAGAAAGTTACAGTTGACAAAAACCTCATCTCCGATGGTGATCGATGTCGTCAATCAAATCTTTCAAGAGCTATGCCGGAGTTCAGGAAGCCAGGTCATATCTCGTCTCTTTTTGGTAAGATGAACATGCCAAAAAGGGGGGGAAGTCATAGAAAAAAAACAAGGAGTCAAGAATCGGCCGTGGGCAAGAGTAGACGGCGAACCTCTTCTCTGGTGAAAAGATTATGTGCCGATCAATTTCCCATTTGAACGTCTCTTAATGGCATAGAGGAGGGTAAGAATAAAAACTTGATGAGAGGTACGTGTAAGACCGACGGGCTACAATGCTACGAGTGTATCTGATGGGTTAAAAAAGTCAAAGAATAATACTAGCATAACTCAATGGAGGAACTTCTCATAGATTTGTTAGGAATTAGATGGTTTGAAAGTTGAGTTGGTAGCTTGAAGCACGGTTTTTGAAGGAAAAACCGTCAATGGACAACTACAAATTCATCGACTTCACAAACCCCTCCAAGTGCAAGTTACAAACTAGAACATTTGACGGTCTAAAGAACTTGCCCAATGAGTGACCATAAAATCATCAGTGGCGATGTTTCTTGTTCTAGCGCAATATGCAAGTGGAATGGAGGTACGATGCAGTCTTCATCAACCCTAATGATGTTAAGCAACACTCACCTCTAATCAAGTGAACCAGGAAGTATAGACAGTTGGGGGAATCAGTAGAGAAGAAGTCATAGAGAAAATCATAGTAGTCACAAGTCAAAACGCACAGCCGATATCTCTGGATGTGGCCAAGTAGTAATCATGACATGGAGCCCAAGCGTGGCTAGACCATGTGGAGCTAGTGGAAGGTGAGGATATCGTGGCAGTGGAAAGAAAAAACAAGAACCCCATCGGCCTCGAGACCTCAGAAGTTTATACACATTCTTGGGGAGTTTCCATCATTGTTTGAGGGTTTGGGTTGGATTTTCCCTGATGATCTGCATTGAAATTTGCATTTGTAATGTAGCGTTCACCATCGGATGGACCTGAAGTTGGGTAGCAGACCAACGGTCAAGGGAAACTATTGTATCAGTGATCATGAGCTGACTGAGCTAGAAAGACAGTTGAACGAGATGATTGGTCAGGGGTTAATTTGGCCATCTACGTCACCACATGCCACACATGTACCTTTTGCAAGAAATGAAACTGGAAAAATGTAGATGTGTGGACTATGTGGTATTGAAAAAAACTACCATCAAGAACTGCGGCCCCCTTCTACAAGGAGATGAACTTTTGACCATCTCCATGGATCAAGGCTACCTTCGAAGCAGCTACCATCACATTTACATATATAATAAGAACATGAAGAAGACTATGGTTTGTAGCCAATACGGAAAATTGAGCTTATCATATTGTTTGGAATCAATAACATGTCATGCTGGACAGTATTGAAACTTTTCATCGACGAACACCTACCACTAAATGTTAATCATCTAGCTGTCCATATTCCTCAAACCGTCTTCTACTATGCATCTCATCTAAGCAGGACATGGGTGGTTCATATGGGTGAGGTAGGTAGTAGAAGATGATTAGAGGAATTGAGTCAGTTGGATTCTTGTTATTCAACAAGAATCCAACAGAAGGTGGACTTTGGTGACAAGTGTCCGAAGTGTCGAACGGATGTGTTTAACAACGAAGCACGAATGAGACATACTTGAATGTGCGTACTCTAGTACGCACATTCCTAGTGGGTACTCTAGTTGATCGACATGTGCGGTACCGACTTGTGAGGGCCTGATTTGATAAAGTCTATGGATAATTTAGGTGAGTCTTTTATAAATTCAAAGTTTTTTCAAGTGTCAAATCATCGATACAGTTAGAGATTCATCTGTCGACACTTATGGAAAGTGGTAAAGTCTTCCAAAACCTTTTGGAACACAACCATGGAGGTTGGAGCACAATGCAAAAGTTTCCTTGGCGGATGGGCATCAAGTTCCGGAGGTTGACACGTGATGGAATGTGCATGCAATGAGAAAATTCCCTGGTGCGAGGTTCAGGAACTTGGGTACCTCACGATTGTAACATACCTCCCCTCCATGTTAATTCCATGACAAAGACAAGTTTTGGAAATCCATGAGTTGGCATTTCCATCTTTACTTTCAAGGCGCACTGTGCAAAGACATCCAAATTCTTTTGCTGATGGGCTATGGGAATTTATGCCAACTTCCCTGATGTGTGTTTAGATTCTAGAATTTTGTAAAATATTTGACCACTCCTAGAATCCTCGACAGAACTATCGTGAACCATGTTGATGTTTTGATACGGTTTTGATGAATGATAAACAATTTCTCAATGGCACAGGAATTATATAAGGAAGTGCATCCATTCTATAGAAATGCTTTGATTTTGTAGTTAGTTGAGACTTGGGCGGGAGAGAGTACGAGGGAGAGAGAGGGGAAGCGACAACATGAATTTTGCTAATGCTCACACTTACAACAAAATCAGTAGCAAGCTGTTGGATGAAGTGAGATAACAGCACTGAGAGAGCGAGAGAGAGAGAGAGAGAGAGAGAGAGAGACCCACCTCGTGCACTACACACAAGGTGTGTTTATTTCCATATCTAAGGTCGACCCAAACCTCCCGGAATCAACTGAGAGCGGCTGCTGGTGAAAAATTCTGACAACATGACCCTAGCAAGATGAACACGTGGAAACCAACCAGAGTAACCACAAACCAACTAGGCATTTGAAAAAATCAACATCATTGTAAGGTGTATGTGGGCATGTCACNAGAGAGAGAGAGAGAGAGAGATAGAAAGAGGGAGAGAGTGAGAGAAAGAGAGATATGTAGAGAGAGAGAGAGAGAGAGAGAGAGAGAGAGAGAGAGAGAGAGAGAGAGAGACCCACCTCGTGCACTACACACAAGGTATGTTTATTGCCATATCTAAGGTCAACCCAAACCTCACGGAATCAATCGAGAGGGGCTGCTGGCGAAAACTTCTGACAACATGACCCTAGCAAGATCAACACGTGGAAACCAACCAGAGTAACCACAAACCAACTAGGCATTCGAAACAATCCACATCATTGTAAGGTGTATGTGGGCATGTCACCAGCTTTGTGAGAAACGAATGAATGTATTCCATGTTAGAGATTTTGGGCGGGCACCTGGCTAGTACAGGCACAAGCCTCAAGGTACGCAAATGGCAAGGACATATCAGTAGAGCATGTGGAACACCTAGAATTATTGAGTGAGTTGTTGCCTCTAGATTCCACTTGGTGTGTGTAGTTGATGTGTTGGTTCAATCTACTCCAGAGATGCGTATGAGTGGAGGCCAGGAGACGGTGATCATTGTACTAGTGGTTCAGCACTTGCACACCGATACCAACACCACCCTGGCCTGATGACGAGCATTATTACATACAGTGAAGGAGAGCATGATATTCACATGAGATGACAAGAATGAACACGGCAAAGGTGGAAGAGGGATACAAGCTGAAAGATCAGTCAGGTATAGAAGGCATGGGAGACAAGGCAACATCATGAACTGTAAACTTGAATATGCTAGAGCTTAGTGCAGTGGCCAAGAAGTAAGCACGCTATAACCGTGTGTCCATCCAGGCATAAATCATGTACCAAAAGCATCAACATTGAAGAACATCTCAGGAGAGACACCCCTCTTTCAAAGGAGAGAGTGGGGCAAGGACATGAGCAGAGGCTAGACAATGAAGACCACGTTAAAGAATAGACTCAAAGAAGAGAGCATCACAGGATTCAATGACAGAACGATGAGAAGGAACCCAGAACCTATAGGATTTGGACTAGGCCGAGACCTCAAGAAACATGCAGAGGCGGACGCGAGGGGAACGTTTGCCTTCCGAGAGATCCGTAGGGAGCCAGAAAACAGTGACACAACTTTAAATGCAAGACAAGCATGGATGAGCCATGCGACCGATCCTATGCTTGCAAGGAGTGACATTGTGGGAGAGCAGAAAATGGGACACACAAATTCACACCCACATCATGTAAGATAGGGCCTCAAATACAAAGAGGGTGGAAAGGCCTGACTCGGAAAGAAGAGACAGGAACCTGTCAACAAGAGTGTAGTTCCAACATAAAGAAACATTGTTTTGCTGGGGTGTGTAAAGAGTGGAAGAATCCATACAAATACTACGGGAGGTGAGAAAACGAGACATGGGACCAAAACTCTCACCACCATGGACCGTAGAAAAATGAGACTAATGCATCTTGCCTTGAGTGTAGTCAAGGTATTCGAAAATACAAGGAGGATCAAAAGAAACAGTTTCAAGGGCGTGATTTGGGCAAATATACAACATGCTTTCAATGGTACTGGTGTGAATGTGACGATCCAAGAGACATGTGTACTTAGGTGACAGGGATGGTGCAACGTGAATGAGAGAAAAAGTAGTGGAAGATGAGGAAAGCAATGGAAGAACATGGAAAAGATGATTGTAAAAAAACCCATGGAGCACAACATAACCAAAAGACTACAGTAGGACAGTACCAACGTCATGGCTGGAGACAAAGTCAATGCCCTCATCGTTGAGGGTGGTGACGGACAATATGCTGAATACAAGATCATGCACATACAGCACACATGGAAAAAAATAGGGCCTCCCCGTGGCCAACTAAGAAAAGAAAAACCAGTACCTTGGACGGGCAGTAGCTGGCCTGAGCCAGTGCAAAAAAAAACAGACAAATTGGACAGGACCAAGGGAGACAAAAAAAACGGGTGACAGGACGTCATGTGGTGCGTAGCACTATAGTGATTGAGCCAGAAGCCAGAGGAAGAACAAGCGGATAGAAAAACACAAGAGATAGCCACAGTAGAAAAAGCAAGAAGTGGTGACTGTTTAGAATGAGTGAGATAAATAAATGAGAAAAAAAACTGCTTGTGCTCAATATGTGGAACATGAATAGGCAGCATCCCCTGAACAGTCCCTGGAGAAGCACCCAGGACCGCTAACAAGTGAGCATCATTCCGCTGTTATGGAAACTTTGGGACAGCGTGACCGGATTTGGCCAGAGTCCCACGCGGTATTGGACGAGGAGGAATGCGAGGTTGATGAAGTACCATGACTCGTGCAACCTAGCCCCCTACTATTGCTAGTGTTCCCTCCATGCCCTCCACCACCACGTCCATGACCTGTGGCAAGCATGGCGTTAGCACCACCAATGGACGAGGAGGTGGTGCTCGAGGTCGAGGAAGAGAAGGATAGAGAGGAAGAGGGGACAACACAGGTGATAGCAGCAACAACAACAGAGCAATGAATGTGATTGTTTGTAGGTTGCTCCAACAATCAATGAGGTGAGTTGCAATAGAATCATAGAGTGCACCAATGCCAGGAGGCATGTTAATGGTAAGAGGCTCTGCAGCAAGGTGCTCAAGCTCAACAGTAGGACCAGGAAGATAGAGGTCAGATAGTTTAGGACTGAGGCCGGTGATGATGGATAGTCAAGTAGAGAGCTGTCCATGTGGAACCTCACCAAGGTCATGGATTAGCTTCAGGCTGCAATCCCAGTATGCATCAGCTGTCTTGTTTGTATGCATATGTATCTGATTGAACGAAATGGTCAGTGCACTCTCTGCCTCATGCCTGGTGACAGTGGTGCGTTTGCGAATGAGGCCATAGGCGCCAACAGGGCTCGCAAGAGTGCTGCATTTGGTTTCAGCATTGAACAAGCCAATCTCATTGGTAAGATAATCTCAGCCAGAATTGATGAGTGTGTGAACAAATGCATAAAATAACAAGATACAAGAAAAAGGGAGTGAGATAAGAGGGGTTAGGCAAGAAGTAAAACTGCCATAGGTGTTCACCTTCAGTCCACACACTGATGCAAACTTCCCAGGATGAGAAGATGAGAAGGAAGAGGCAAGGGCGCACGTACGAGAGGGACAACAGTAGTAAACTTAGTGGTTGACAATGCTAGTTTCCGTTCGTGAGATATCGGTGTGCTCAGTCAAAGAGGGGTGCGTGGCTGCAATGGTGCCAACAGCAGTGATAACTGTGGTGGCTACAGCAGCATGCTCAGCAGGATCAATCTCAAAATAAAGAATGTACTCTGCAAGGCGCTTCATCACAAGCTCAACAACCACCTCTGTTGACTCATCTTCGGTGGCGTCTACATCCTGCTGATGCATCTCAAAAAAATCAAGAGAAAGGCATGTCTGTTGTGTAGATCCTCTTTGTACATGGTTCTCCATCGCGTGTAGACCTGAGTGTGCAGGGCATGCTGACCTAGAGAGTGGAGGTGATGCAAACTGAGCATCCATGACATGCCTCACCAAAATCTGTGATTCATCTGGCATCTTCGTGTGATTTCCTCCCTCTCGCAGCATTGCCCCAGCTCAATCATTCCTAATGTCATCTCTAGTTACTGTCCTTCCAAGACCTATGTGTGTCATTGTTGAGTATGTTTTCCCCTTGTTAACTTTTGTAGGACGAATCAAGAATGCTCTGCCCCTTGTGGAGGTATGACCCCTGGATCTGTTGGTGGGTGACTCAACTGTGCTCTATCTTATGAGATTTGTAACCTATGATTACACCATGTGGATGAATGGTTAGCTTGGCTATGATTTTATTTTTCCAAATGATAGGCCACCAATTTCATCCTAGCCCCATGCATATCTTGGTTGTGAAAGAAGCTTCCAAGGAAGAAAGTTTGTAGCTTCTTGGAAGCTACATGGTTGGTCTGCCACCTTGGCACTAGGATGCTCATGTGTCCAGCCCACAACGCAAGTCTACTGGTGATGTGGCTGGGTCAAGCCATTGCTCAAGAATGTGCTTTTGAATTGTAGGAATACAAACATCTATGAATTGATTTGTCTTGTATTGTGATCACTCAACCCTTACTTTATGCTCTCTTGCATCTTGACGAATTGAGCTCTACTTAAGATGCAATTCGAAGGCGTTAGTACTCTTGAAGGTAAAGTGTATGCCTCATTATGTTTGCGGTACATAAAACATGCCTGCAAAGAAAGAAGGTGTAAAAACTATTGTGAGCATTTTTGGTTTCACGGCTTCTCTACTAGAGGTGGTTAGCTCAATAAACAACAAAGGGTTATGGGCTCAATCCTCTGGCTGGTGAAGTTTCACACACGGAAATTCTAAGTCACAAGCAATGAGAGTGTCTTCAATCTCACCAAAATTCTTTGTTTGTAGGTCAAGATCAGCAAAAGGGGAATGTAAAAAACATGCACCTTTCCGTCTTGAGAGCTGACATCAGCCTATCTCAGCATACATTAGCCTAAATTAGACTATCTTCTCGTAACAGGCAACGTAAACAAGGAAAGCCATTGCCTTTCTTCACCAACATCCTACAGAGAACTCAAACACAGGTGCATTGGCATCAACAAAAAGTTTAGTAGTTACAATAGTTGTAGATGTAAGGATGGAAGGGGCAGGGGGACCAGGGAACCATTCTCCCATCCTCAAGTTTGATGGAGAGGGATTTGCTCTATGGCATATATGCCCAATGGTAGGAAGATCACGCACTCAATTATTAGTGCGCTCTTCTAGTGCACTCCGACACTATGCACTAACACCATGCACTAAAAACCTGATGCACTTGAATGGTGCATAGTTACATTCTCTCTCTCTCTCTCTCTCTCTCTCTCTCTCCCCCCCCTCTCTCTCTCTCTTTATCTCTCTCTCTCTCTCTATCTATCCCTTCCTCTCTCTATCTCTCTCTCCATCTCT
>SZWC01006018.1:0-14472 GCA_023375785.1 Penium margaritaceum | reverse complement strand
GAGAGAGAGGGAGAGAGAGAGAGAGAGAGAGAGAGAGAGAGAGAGAGAGAGAGAGAGATAGAGAGAGAGAGAGAGAGAGGGAGAAGAGGGATGGAGAAAGTTAGAAAAGCAGCAGCAGCACCAGCGGCAGGTTGAACGATGAATGCATGCCAGTTTCAACTATGAAAGCAGCATTCAGTTGCATGAGAACTATGTCTGACCCATCTTTTTAGAATTTTTGCATAGGTTTCCCAGTCACATATGGACATACAAAGAGTACAGAAGTGTTAGCGATGAAATAGAAGCTGGAATTGTCGCAAAGTTCTCCGATATAGATCTGCAAGAAGATGAAAAGCAATAAGTGCAAAGATAGACATCATGTTGAGATAAAAAGTAGATTGAATGCCAGTGAAGAGTTTGTAAGAAAGCGAAAAACAATGGAGTAGTAACAATGGAGTACGTGGGGTGCCCAGAGATGTCTGGCACTGAATAATTTGCTTGCATAACCATTTTGACAAATTATGAGGCGGACTGAACCATACTGTGACAGTCCAGAGAGCAATAGCCTGAAATAGAGTTATAATGTCAGAATTGGTGGCTTGTTTTTTTAATTCTTTACCATGTATGAATCCACATGAGGTGGCATCCACCTTGATCCTGCTACCACAATGTACTACACAATGAGATACACAAATACATCACACTACACCCCATTTGAATCACATCCATCACTCACACCAACACACCCCCACCACACCTCACCCCACAACACCATGTGATGCTATAACATGGGATTCAGGGCAAAAAGCCTTCCTAAAACCAAGACAAATTACTCACAAACGTCTCAGCGTTGTAAGAGCCATGACAGGAGAAAGGTCTCCAGACATGCTGCCTCCACCTAAGATTCTGCATTATCACAGAAAGGGCACAAACATGTGCTATCATGAGGTGAAAATAGAATGCAATTCCAAGTTTGTCCCCAGAGGTCTGAGGTTCAAACTTGTGTCGGCACATTTCTGAGCAGTGAGGCCCAAGTGCCAGTTGGAACAGGACCTTGGTGGCTGCCGTTGGAGCGGACTTCACCGAGCTGCTCTCGCGTCCCGCCGCTCGAGCCTGGCCCCCTTTGAGCCTGCTGTGGCCACTTGATGTGCTCTCGCTGTTCACCGCCAATGATACCAGATGTTCATTCCCTGATCCACCCAAACAGAGGGGAGTTGTGTCCTCGGCAAAGGTGGCTCTGGACAGTGGTGCCATCCGCCCGACAAATAACAATAACAATAATGATAATAGTAATAATAATAACAATAAGAATAAGAATAAGAATAAAAAGAATAATAAATATTAAAAAGAGGATCATGGATTGCAGAACCTGAGGGATCCACAAAAACAGGATGACTTTTGGACCACCTCAGAAGGTGAGCCCAACTGCAGCCATCTGAATAGATGAGGAGAATTGGTAGCACCCACTGCTTCTAATTCATTGCAGCTGACCATGTCTATGCAAACCTAAAATCATTCAAGAAAAAAGTTTTTAGGAACTACAGAAACAAAGTCTAGAAGTCTAGTTGTGGGAACAACTTCTTCCCCCTTTGCCATCAACGTGGGAACAGAAGTTGCTCTCAAGTAACCACACCAAGAAATCAGATGGCATCATAGAAAAGGGGGCCTGTTTGACACAAAATGAAGCTCACTGAACGGCACATAAAGGGGGTATTTCAGGAGGCTTTCTCTGTGTGTAGAAAGTCATTTGTGAGCTCGAGGGATCTTAGAGGAAATTGTCCCACCATAGCTCTTGAATCACTAAATTCTCTTGATTTCAGGGATGTGTTGGTCAGCAATGACATTTCTTCTTCCTCGCAAACGATGGGTTGAGTGGTCAAGTCTCACATTTCTGCACAACCACTGCGAATCTGTCTCCAAAAACACATTCTGTGCATGCCACTTTTGACAGTGTACATCCAGCATGGCTGCCGATTGCTAAACTAACCCTCACACAAAGATCTCAAGAAGCCCGATGTAGTTGGCTGGAAGTAAAATTTGAAAACAATGGAGACCAGATAAAACACAACATGCATGTCAACAAGTGATCATGATGTTTGCAGAGTTTCACAAAAAGTAAACCATGAAGTGAAATTCAGCATTAATCCCTGCACAGATGCACTTCTCCATAACCCATAAGGGGAGTGGTACAGATATGTTTCAATCAAAGAATGTCTTGCATCACCTGAGACAGAAACCAGTTTCAGAATCACAAAAGAACAAGATATTCCCCAAGTCGCATTTACCGGAAGAACCATCATGGTACCACAAAAGAAGTTCTTCTCTAAATAATTCTCATGGTGGGAGGGGAAAAGAGATATCATGAAGAATCCTTAGCAGTGAAACCTACAGCATCGTGGGAGTAATCACTTACAAGATCTCCAGGCTGCTCAGTCCGCTGAATGCGGTGGGGATGCTCCCAGTGAGGCCAGCCACCTTATCCAGACGCCTGTGCACACCAAGATACACACACACACACACACACACACACACACACACACACACACACACACACACACACACACACACACACACACGCACATACACACACACACACACACACACACACACACAGACACACACACACACACACACACACACACACAGACACACACACACACACACACACACACACACAGACACACACACACACACACACACACACACACAGACACACACACACACACACACACACACACACAGACACACACACACACACACACACACACACACAGACACACACACACACACACACACACACACACAGACACACACACACACACACACACACACACACAGACACACACACACACACACACACACACACACAGACACACACACACACACACACACACACACACAGACACACACACACACACACACACACACACACAGACACACACACACACACACACACACACACACAGACACACACACACACACACACACACACACACAGACACACACACACACACACACACACACACACAGACACACACACACACACACACACACACACACAGACACACACACACACACACACACACACACACAGACACACACACACACACACACACACACACACAGACACACACACACACACACACACACACACACAGACACACACACACACACACACACACACACACAGACACACACACACACACACACACACACACACAGACACACACACACACACACACACACACACACAGACACACACACACACACACACACACACACACAGACACACACACACACACACACACACACACACAGACACACACACACACACACACACACACACACAGACACACACACACACACACACACACACACACAGACACACACACACACACACACACACACACACAGACACACACACACACACACACACACACACACAGACACACACACACACACACACACACACACACAGACACACACACACACACACACACACACACACAGACACACACACACACACACACACACACACACAGACACACACACACACACACACACACACACACAGACACACACACACACACACACACACACACACAGACACACACACACACACACACACACACACACAGACACACACACACACACACACACACACACACAGACACACACACACACACACACACACACACACAGACACACACACACACACACACACACACACACAGACACACACACACACACACACACACACACACAGACACACACACACACACACACACACACACACAGACACACACACACACACACACACACACACACAGACACACACACACACACACACACACACACACAGACACACACACACACACACACACACACACACAGACACACACACACACACACACACACACACACAGACACACACACACACACACACACACACACACAGACACACACACACACACACACACACACACACAGACACACACACACACACACACACACACACACAGACACACACACACACACACACACACACACACAGACACACACACACACACACACACACACACACAGACACACACACACACACACACACACACACACAGACACACACACACACACACACACACACACACAGACACACACACACACACACACACACACACACAGACACACACACACACACACACACACACACACAGACACACACACACACACACACACACACACACAGACACACACACACACACACACACACACACACAGACACACACACACACACACACACACACACACAGACACACACACACACACACACACACACACACAGACACACACACACACACACACACACACACACAGACACACACACACACACACACACACACACACAGACACACACACACACACACACACACACACACAGACACACACACACACACACACACACACACACAGACACACACACACACACACACACACACACACAGACACACACACACACACACACACACACACACAGACACACACACACACACACACACACACACACAGACACACACACACACACACACACACACACACAGACACACACACACACACACACACACACACACAGACACACACACACACACACACACACACACACAGACACACACACACACACACACACACACACACAGACACACACACACACACACACACACACACACAGACACACACACACACACACACACACACACACAGACACACACACACACACACACACACACACACAGACACACACACACACACACACACACACACACAGACACACACACACACACACACACACACACACAGACACACACACACACACACACACACACACACAGACACACACACACACACACACACACACACACAGACACACACACACACACACACACACACACACAGACACACACACACACACACACACACACACACAGACACACACACACACACACACACACACACACAGACACACACACACACACACACACACACACACAGACACACACACACACACACACACACACACACAGACACACACACACACACACACACACACACACAGACACACACACACACACACACACACACACACAGACACACACACACACACACACACACACACACAGACACACACACACACACACACACACACACACACACACACACACACACACACACACACACACACACACACACACACACACACACACACACACACACACACACACACACACACACACACACAAACATACCTTAAAATCTGAATTCATTCTGCAACATCGGTGTGGATAATGAGAAGTTACTATCACCTGCTAATGTAAGCTATGATTGAATCAGTTCAAACCAGAAGAAACATAGTTTTGAAGTTAATCCTCATCCCAGATTTTTTTCTTGAGAACACATTCAGAGACTAAACTTCCTTGAGGATTCTGATGAAGGTGCAAGAAGCATTAGAACCATGATTTCAGATGCAGGAAAGAAACATTAACCAGTCACGCAGGGTACAAGGCAACGATTTGATTCCATTCTAAACGGAGAACTCTAGCACCTTTGCAGAATTCCAGCTGGGGGAGGGTATTAGGGAGAGAATGTTGTCTGAAACATACCAGCAATACATTTCAGTTATCTGCATTCTAGAGACCATCAATTTTAGTTGAAGTTTTCCACATTGCACAAGCTTAGCATCTGGAATCAGATTGATGGGCATGCAGCGCCTATGCTGACTGGGAGCTAAGAGAGAAGCCTCCACAAGGAATGCCCTTTATGTGCAAAGGAAAACCTTTTGAATAGCTACAGCTCTGTATAACAGGCATGGTGAACAGATAACCTCTGGTCTCCATTCTACTTACATTGTTTTCAGTTTCGTGAGTGCGCTGATCTCATTTGGAATGCTCCCAGTAATCCCAGAATACTGGAGAATCCTGTTTAAGTGATATCATATGTACATGAACACACATGCAATTCAATTGTTCTTGTGAGAATCATGACATTTTTTAAAAAATGGGAAAATAGAAAATTGGCGTAAAAATAGGGGGGGGGGGGGGGGGGGGGGGGGCATGAATGCCGGGGAAGCAGAGAATGTTTCCAACTACTCCCGTATGCAAGAAAGAGCTATCAGTCCCATTCCATCACATTACCAATAAAGACCCATAACTGGATCAGGAAGGAAACTGGAAAGATGGATGTACACTCATAGGATGCATGTTCCTTCGGTGCATTGACCTGAATACGTACAAGTAATTTAAAGATGTCAAATCAGAGATTCCTGCAGGAATGCTTTCTCCGACGCCGTTGAATGCAAGATCTGCAGGAAAACCATGTACTTGGGAGATTTTAAAACATTTTTTACCAGAAAGTGTGAGTAGAAAATCAAAATCACACACAAAACACAAACACAAACAAAAACATAAGCACAAAACATACACACACACACACACACACACACACACACACGGGCGCGTGCGCGCACGCGCTCGCGCGCACACGCACACACACACACAACCACACATGCACGTACGCACAGACTCACAAACGCACGCACACACGCACGCACACACACCCACANAGAGAGAGAGAGAGAGAGAGAGAGAGAGAGAGGGAGAGAGAGAGAGAGAGAGAGAGAGAGAGAGAGACAGAGACAGAGACAGAGACAGAGACAGAGACAGAGACAGAGACAGAGACAGAGACAGAGACAGAGACAGAGACAGAGACAGAGACAGAGAGAGAAATCCATGCAAGCATCCACCCGCTTATTTGGAACTCTTAGAACTGAAGATCCAATGTGGTGTTCCTGTGGCATGTGTAGAAATCTGACATTCAGGTGCACTGTCACTTCACACTCACTCAGATATTGAAGATTGCCAAAGAACGTTCCAGCAGGGATGAATCCCGTAAGGCTAGGGTTGCTGGCAAGGTTCCTACACCCAAAGAAACAAAATCAAAGAAAACATTCAAACAATCACCCCCATGCAAATGACACAAGTAGCAGTTGCCTCTTTCAGAAAAATCCCAGCTGTATGTTGGTAGAGTGACTCTGTTTGATTTTCAGATTCAACAAGCCAGATGTGCTGCACTTTTCATTAACCTTCCTTGTAAGACCCCTGTGTTTTTGTGTACAGTGGTTCTAGGGGTACACTGGCAGGCAACTGACAGTGATGCCATTCAGGCATCCCCGCATGGCCACCTCTCTCTCAGTCATCACAGGAATGCGACCCCTGTCGTGAGATCTCTCATAAAACTACTGTGACGGATCAGCCTTCAACTTCTGAACCAGATTTCTGCACATGCAATCCCTTCAGTGACTCAGAGCTGACACAGAAGCATTTTCTTCAGAGATTTATTTGCATAGGAAGGAAGACCTTCGTAGATGCCCACAAGAAAACACAGGGGATGAAAGAAAAGAAAATCCACATGTTCAAGTATCTACTTACAGAAATTCCAGTTTTGTAAGTGTGCTCATCTCACTTGGAATGACTCCAGTTACCTGAGCCCAAAACATTTTCCTGCATGATTGGATTCAAATGCACAGAAGATTGGATGCAAACTCCGCTTGCTGGTAAGAAATTTGGGTCCACAAGAACAATTAAATTTCAGCTGACCAAAGCAGAGTGAGAAGATCAGGACACACAGACATGTTTCAATCTTCTCATGCATACAGGAGCAAGCTACGGAACTGTCCCCATGTAAGAGAGAGCTCATGAAACCTCCATTTTCTTCATAGACAATGCAGAGAGGCAGACATTTTCCAGCCACCAAACTTATGAGCCTCAAATCAAACACACATCAGGTCCCAAGGAACCTCACTGATGCAACTCTCAAATGTCTTTTAGAATAAAATCTACAGGTTTCCAAATCCTATCATGTTGTCGGAAAGTCTGGCAGTAGGTTATCTGCATAGAAGCTCCCTCTTTTTGCACAACCTACAGGTAGGTGAGTCCTGTCAGAAGAGAGATGCCTTCAGGAATGCCAGCGCTCAGCCTGTTATTGCTGATGTCCCTGCATAAGCAGCACATGGTTCTCAGAACCCACATCTCACATGGTTGGAAGAACACGTTTCTCACACACTTGGCAGCACACTTTCTGTACATGTTTGACAAAAAACTGCATCACCCTTGCACGCACGCGCACATGTACCACCCACAATCCATTGTGTGCGTGTATGCATGTGTACATCTGACGATCAGGTGATCAAGTGATAGCACTGGTCTAGTTGATGAAGCAAATGCCTCGAAGTAGAGATTCCAGGTTCCCAATGAAAGGTCGGATGATGGTGGAAAAGCTTAGAACTGAACCCTCACAGTTGCAGCTATGTGAGAACACAAGAGAGCAAGACACAACTTATGTTTAGCTGAGTTGTAGGAAAACCGTGCACGGGGTAAAAGGCGCACCACAATGTTCTGTAGTGGCATGTTCTGATTGCACAATACATTGCAGCTCTTGAAGTATGGTGTCTAGCTTCCACAATCTTTTCTTTGCATTCTCCATTCATTCCATTTTCCGTTCATCCTACTTTCCATGTATTTGATGCCATTCATTTTGACATGGAACAGAACAACCCATAGGAGGACAGAAGCACTGAATCAATACTTGGTACATCAAAGGAAGATGCGCTGCATGTTGCGTGGACATTATATGTTTGTACATGCTGCGATGTGTAGTTGTGCATTCTAGATCTCAATTCCACTGAAACACAACCAATATTATCTCACAGTAAGCCTATAGGTAGGACCTTCTTGTCTGGACCATATCTATCTGACGACGCTACAGCTTCCACCTCATGGTTAATGTTGGTTAAGCTCACTTACAATTTGCGCAGATTTGTTAGGATGCTAATCTCAGGAGGAAAGCCAGGCGCGTTGCAGTAGACCAGGGACCTGCGCAAGCCACATGAAATCAAATGAAGTTCAAAACCTTGTTTCTGGAAACATTCTAAGTGCAAACATAGTTCGACAAAGAGCAGCATGTCCGTGCGTGCGCTTGTGCTTACCAAGCAAGGGAGTGCGTGCATGAGCGGAACGTGCCCACAACGTGCACGCACACGGGAAATTTCACATGCATGTTCGCATGCAAGCACACACACATCCTATCCCCGTGTGCACATGCGCACGTGTGTGTGTGTGTGTGTGTGTGTGTGTGTGTGTGTGTGTGTGTGTGTGTGTGTGTGTGTGTGTGTGTGTGTGTGAGAGAGAGAGAGAGGGAGAGCGAGAGAGAGAGAGAGGGAGAGCGAGAGAGAGAGAGAGGGAGAGCGAGAGAGAGAGAGAGGGAGAGCGAGAGAGAGAGAGAGGGAGAGCGAGAGAGAGAGAGAGGGAGAGCGAGAGAGAGAGAGAGGGAGAGCGAGAGAGAGAGAGAGGGAGAGCGAGAGAGAGAGAGAGGGAGAGCGAGAGAGAGAGAGAGGGAGAGCGAGAGAGAGAGAGAGGGAGAGCGAGAGAGAGAGAGAGGGAGAGCGAGAGAGAGAGAGAGGGAGAGCGAGAGAGAGAGAGAGGGAGAGCGAGAGAGAGAGAGAGGGAGAGCGAGAGAGAGAGAGAGGGAGAGCGAGAGAGAGAGAGAGGGAGAGCGAGAGAGAGAGAGAGGGAGAGCGAGAGAGAGAGAGAGGGAGAGCGAGAGAGAGAGAGAGGGAGAGCGAGAGAGAGAGAGAGGGAGAGCGAGAGAGAGAGAGAGGGAGAGCGAGAGAGAGAGAGAGGGAGAGCGAGAGAGAGAGAGAGGGAGAGCGAGAGAGAGAGAGAGGGAGAGCGAGAGAGAGAGAGAGGGAGAGCGAGAGAGAGAGAGAGGGAGAGCGAGAGAGAGAGAGAGGGAGAGCGAGAGAGAGAGAGAGGGAGAGCGAGAGAGAGAGAGAGGGAGAGCGAGAGAGAGAGAGAGGGAGAGCGAGAGAGAGAGAGAGGGAGAGCGAGAGAGAGAGAGAGGGAGAGCGAGAGAGAGAGAGAGGGAGAGCGAGAGAGAGAGAGAGGGAGAGCGAGAGAGAGAGAGAGGGAGAGCGAGAGAGAGAGAGAGGGAGAGCGAGAGAGAGAGAGAGGGAGAGCGAGAGAGAGAGAGAGGGAGAGCGAGAGAGAGAGAGAGGGAGAGCGAGAGAGAGAGAGAGGGAGAGCGAGAGAGAGAGAGAGGGAGAGCGAGAGAGAGAGAGAGGGAGAGCGAGAGAGAGAGAGAGGGAGAGCGAGAGAGAGAGAGAGGGAGAGCGAGAGAGAGAGAGAGGGAGAGCGAGAGAGAGAGAGAGGGAGAGCGAGAGAGAGAGAGAGGGAGAGCGAGAGAGAGAGAGAGGGAGAGCGAGAGAGAGAGAGAGGGAGAGCGAGAGAGAGAGAGAGGGAGAGCGAGAGAGAGAGAGAGGGAGAGCGAGAGAGAGAGAGAGGGAGAGCGAGAGAGAGAGAGAGGGAGAGCGAGAGAGAGAGAGAGGGAGAGCGAGAGAGAGAGAGAGGGAGAGCGAGAGAGAGAGAGAGGGAGAGCGAGAGAGAGAGAGAGGGAGAGCGAGAGAGAGAGAGAGGGAGAGCGAGAGAGAGAGAGAGGGAGAGCGAGAGAGAGAGAGAGGGAGAGCGAGAGAGAGAGAGAGGGAGAGCGAGAGAGAGAGAGAGGGAGAGCGAGAGAGAGAGAGAGGGAGAGCGAGAGAGAGAGAGAGGGAGAGCGAGAGAGAGAGAGAGGGAGAGCGAGAGAGAGAGAGAGGGAGAGCGAGAGAGAGAGAGAGGGAGAGCGAGAGAGAGAGAGAGGGAGAGCGAGAGAGAGAGAGAGGGAGAGCGAGAGAGAGAGAGAGAGAGAGAGAGAGAGAGAGAGAGAGAGAGAGGGTGAGAGAGAGAGGGTAATAGAGGGAGAGAGAGCAACTGACATGCTGATGATGTTGCCTGTGTCGTCGCAGGTTATCCTGTCCATGACTGAACAGTCTTTGCTGATGTCCATCCAGTTGAACATGGACACTCCAACGTCGTTGGAGAAAGCCTGTAGTGCATTATCTGCATCGTGTTCCACGCGATTGGAGTTGCATAACACAACGCGACCCACCCAGTTCTACCGCACCGAAGCTTGTAATGAAAAAAAAAAAGGCAATGCCATGCGCTCGTGCTCAAGCCAATCTGCGCTAGCATGTACCACACACGAGGGTTAAGAGTGATTTAAGACTACCTCGGTGCGGATGTCGGCGTTGTTGGACTTCTTTTTGCTGTAACTATTGCCTAGGGATGTGTTTCGGAGTTTCAGCAGTGGGTAGTTGCCGTTGATTGTCCACTTTGGCTAGTCTGCCATCAGCTTCTGGTCCGCCTCTTTCCTTCAGTCATACATGTTTCTCAAAGGCTAGACCTTAATGAAGGGGCAGCAACTGACAAGGGATGCAGCAGAATGATGTACGGGAGGGGCTGCAGAAGACGTGCAGCGCGATGAAGGCCACGACCAGATACGTTGCGTGAGGATACAGCTCATGATAGAGACAATGCAGTTCCGATTCTGCGCCCGCGACCGCAAGCAGTGCTCGCAGACTTAGGCCGAGTTTGGATTGGTCAGCATTGGGCATCGCGGTCGCTGTTTCATGCGGTTTGACCGCTAAAAGACGCCTTTTTCTCGGTTGGGTCGACTGTAACTCCATGGAACGCGGTTGACTAGACAGGCACGTGCGAGCTAATGCGCTTGGACTTTTACTTCCGGTCATAGATAAAGCATTCGTTCACGAAGAAATACGTCAACCGGACAGCGACGTCCCCGGTCGTAGTGTTTTGCGACCGTCAGACCCGATGCTTAGCAATCCAAACTCGGCCTTACATTGCGAACCCGTCAACGTCGCGGTCTTCACGGCAGGCGCTGTGACGAGCAGCGCTACAGCCAGGAGAATGGCCGCCTTCGCGGCGACGGATGCCACCATCGACGCGTTGGTGAGCACGGCGCGCTCTGGACTCTGCAATTCAAAGGATGGGCGCGGTTAGTCGAGAGGTGCTCGGTCTTGCAGACCTGTCTTGCGGGCTGTGAGAATGACGTTGGAAAAAGCCGGTTTGCCTTATGAGTGTTGAGAGCCCAACAACTTAAAAAGAGGAGAAGGAACCTGGAGTAGCTGAAAAACAGCTGAATTGGCGCTTCGAGCCTAGAGCAGCCGCGTGGGCGAACGTTGGCCGGCGGCCAGGTCCTCGCTAGCCGTCAGCAACTCTGGCTTTGGCCAGGATGGTGGCCAGCGGCCGATCTTGTGATCGGCGGCGACCGATCGTGTGACGGCCGGAGACATCCTTGCAGCCGACCCGGCGGCCACCGGCCGACCCGGCGGGCGACAAATACAGAGAGCGAGAGAGGAGGGATAGAAGCGACGGGCGAAAGCGGGAGGGGAATGAAAACTTTGAAGGAGAGAGGATGATATTGAAGAGGGCGCTTTTGCGCGACGCCGTAGCCGACTCGGAAATATAGCCAATCTACCGTTGACTCGTAGTATTTTCGCCGGATATCCGGTCACTTTAGAATTCACCAAACTTTTATTCACACGTGCGAAAAATGTCGGGAGACTAGACTCCCCCATCGTTGAGAGGGAACTTCCCAGGCCCCGCTACCGCGGGGCCTGGGAGGTGCCCGAACTTTAATAAAACCCACAACCCCTGAATATTACGAGGGGGATTTCACAGAAGTTGTTTCCTTGGACGATTTCAAGAATTTTTCCGAGCATGAAGTGGAAATACCGTTGGTCAACGCCGGAGATGTCGAAAACAAAAACTGGCTGGTGTATGGCATAGCGCTTCGGATGAAGTAAGGGGGCGCGCTATTTTTCAGTATTGAAGAGCAAGTGCGGCGCAGATGAAAACAAATAGCTGAAAAGGCGGGTCCACGTTGACCCTTCGATTGCGATTTCGTGTTAAAAACGCAGAGGACAGAGGTATGTGAAAAAAATGAAGGGAAAAGGATGATAGATAGATTATTATGTTTATCGTCGCTACCCCTCCACGGGGAATGGACGGACGTTCCTGGTCGAAAGTTCCTCTTTGTCATCATTGGAAACAAAAAAGAAGACCCTGCTCTTTCAGATGTATACGGAAATTTCGCGCAAAAAATATGACAAAAGAACACGGCAGAGTGCTGTTTCTTTCAGAAGACGAAATGCTTTCAATCTTATATCTTATGTGAAAGTCATAAACCTGGTAGGATAGTACTGCATTACTTCGTTTTTAATGTTCGTTCACCGTTCTGCTGCGTAGACGCTAAAAGTGCTTCGATTTATACGAGCCTGCAATCGGTGGAGAACTAAAGAAGATCCCACCCGCAACTTCTATATGATGAGACAAACGAATCCCTATCACTGACGCGTAGAGCACCCGCGTCGCCATAATATAACAGGATGATTCGACTGGAAGCAGGAAAGTACGGAGGAAATTGTTCTTTCTCCTGTCCAAATTTTCAATATAAATTCGTTTTAGAGTCTGTTTGTGCATTTTATAATCGTGAAGCAGCTCACAAGGATCTCCGCGCCGTGCTCGGAGATCCTGGTCAGCCATCTTGAGAGGAGGGCCGTTTTACGCATCTGGCCATGTTTTTGAATTCTCTTATGTCTACGGCCGACCTACCTTCACCCCTGACGAATCTAGCTTACTTAGGCGGATGGCTTACAGATTTAGCCAACTTCGTTCCGACTGAGCCTGCTTCGCTGGTGTTCCCAGGGAGTCTGACGAATATGGCCAACGTTTTACTGACCCATAACAGATCTGGCCATTTCCGAAATGCTGTGTCAGTATGCTCTGACATGCTCGACAGTCGCGCATCAGAAACGGCATGTGCGAACTGCGCGACACAAGTCGCACGTTCTTCCCCACAAGACCGCCGTCAACTAAGTGGCGACCAGAGGCAGGGGGGGGGGGGGTTGACTAGATGGATCGCTCGGCCGGCGCGCAGCTCGCTCCACATGGATCTGCTCCTCGCCGTTACCGTCAATCGCGAAAATAGTAATCAACCCCGAATCGCACAAATCAACCCCGAATCGCACGAAGCAACCCCGAATGGATACCCTTTCAAATTGAAGCAAGCATGGTTTCCCAAATGAATACTGACCAGAAACATACCTTACATTCAACTGCAAAAATTGAAGTGGATTTTTTATGTTTTTCGAGACTGAATATGGATTAATTTACTTTCAAGGAGCACAAATCAAATAATTTGGATCACGTGGTCCGTATAAAATAGTGTGATCCAAGTGGGACAAGTTGCAATGTAGCTTTAACTTAAGTTACGTGCTTACATGCTACTTGATTTAACACTAGAGATTTTTCATTTCAACGTAAAAATATATATTTAACTGAATTTTCTTTTTAATTTAGATGAATATCAACACTAATTATTTTCACACGTACACATATACATATAAATATACATAAACATATACGTGTACATACACATACACATATACATATACATATACATATACATATACATATACATATACATATACATATACATATACATATACATATACATATACATATACATATACATATACATATACATATACAT
>SZWC01006017.1:112183-134870 GCA_023375785.1 Penium margaritaceum | reverse complement strand
GACGGGGACGGGGACGGGGACGGGGACGGGGACGAGATGGGGATGGGGATAGAGATGGGGATGGAGAAGGAAACACTCTGGGCGTGGGGATGTGTGATGGGGAAATGTATGGAGACGGGAATGGGGTGAATTATGGGCATGGGAAAAACCATGGAGCGTCCACAAAAATAGAGCCACACTGGACCAGGCCAACTGTTCCTGTCAAAGCTTTCCGTCTGGCATCTGACACTGTAGGGCAGCCCCGCAAGGGATACACACGCACCTGCACTTGCGACACTATGGACTGTCTTCTGGCTCGCTGGCCACCGGCTCCCACTGCCAGCAGCGCCGGTGCATGTTCCGCTGCTGCTTCAGCCAACTGCAGCAAGGCGCGCGCGCAGTGCTGCTGCGTGGCAGCGTCGCTGCTGCCACGGAACCCACTCTTGCCGCCATCACGCTGGTGCTGCTGCTGCTGCTTCTTCTTCTGCTGGTGGGGGCGGTCTGGGGCATTTTTGACGCACAGGCTTGCGGCAGCGACCAGGCGGCTGCTCACCTCCTCCAGCCGTCGCCTCGCCTTGTCCCACGCATCGCCGCCCTGCTGCTGTTGCTGCTGCTGCTGTTGCTGGCCTCTCGACGCGCGCAGTGCGTTCCGGAGAATCATGGCGAAAAACAGAGGGGGGGCGGCTGCAAACGAGTCGTTTCCACGGTGGCAAACTAGCCAGATGCCGCAGTGGCAAGGCAGACACAGAAGCTTGCTAGACACGAGCGAGACCAAGCAAGCAGTGTCAGCAGGCTAGGCCATTGGAGGTCCGTACCTCATGCATCGCGCAGTGACGCACACAAAACCTGGAGCAGGAAGTACGTTGTCAGTAGAGAGAGTATTGGTGTTTTTCAATGAAAGAAGTTGCTATTTTTAGCAAGGTTTTTCGAATAGCACACGGATATGTCCGGTCACACACATTTGTCCACCCTGCAAACATATCACAATAATCTCCAGTGCAAAAACTAGAAGTCGTAATGAGGCACACGCAAAATGTATACCAAGCGTTCATTATGCCACATCAGCAGCAAATCATTGCACATGTTTTGGAGTCATTTCTACTCACCAATGGACGTTACTCTCATTAAAAGAAGGGATCACAAGATGAAAGTAAAACTAACAACTGTGTCTCCTTCTGTTATTAGAACAAGAACCCATGAAGAGAAATAAACACTCGTTTTCTTCTTCCAAGTGATTTTGGGTGGAAATTTTTGTGTGCTCCATGAAAAAACACACAAAACATTTCCACCCACACTCACCACATCAGACACAATGAAACTACTAAGCTTCTTTGCCTCGGGTCATATGTCGACAATAAACTCAGATGCACATTGTGACTTTCATTTCATCTAATGAACCATTTTAAAAGATAAAGAGAAAATTCCATAACAAATAAGACGAGCCACCACATTTTTGCAACGATATGTGGCTATTGGCATCACCTTTGCATGCTAGACATTTTTGTGTGCAATTTTGCGCATGGACATTTTCTCACTCAAACTTTTTGTGCACAATTGCACAAGGTGGAAATTTTCATGTGCTCATACAAGGAATGTAAACTATTTTTCATTATTTTAGAGTGGAAGTTATTACGTGCTCATATAATGATCAGATAGATTTGTGACCTACATGAGAAACTTTGCTCATTTTCCATTTTTCTCATTGATCTATCTATGCACCGAGACAAATTGACCCTCAGATTGTAGGATTGATGCGACCCAAAACACACTAAAACTAGATCATTTCTTGACCAAAGGAAGTAATGTGCTAGAGGAAAAGGAAGTAATAACGTTCCCTCCATCGATTCTTTTGAAGCTACTTGAGGATTTGAAGTAAAATGGATCTTGAAACTACAAAAAAGAACCAAGCTAATGTACTTTCCACCTTTCTTACAACTAAGATGGCTCAATCTAAGGGAATCCACTTTTCTAATGTATAATGAAGGGGTTCAAGGAGTCCAAATAAAGCAATCAATCATTCACAAATTTGTTTAAAGGGTATGCCTTACAATTCATAGATGTTTCAGAGGAAAAGTGAAAGATACCCAAAATTTGGTTATTGAAATCAAACGAATTCAACAATTACATTGTAACAAAGCCCAGTGGATTGATGTACTATCTTCACCTCTTATTCCCCTTTCATCCGATCATTTCATCTCCTTTGTGCTCATGGGTTGCATCTACCTACATCGTATCCACCTCTTCCTCACCTGTACTTCTACACTACCTCAAACATGGAAGCCTGGTCACATTGCCTGTGTCACCATCCCCTTTAGGTTTTATTCTTTGTTTTCCAAAAACAATCTACTCCATCACTACTTTTAGTTATGTAAGTTCTTACTAATGTTGTCTATGTTATTTCTTAACCTCTTTTTGCCTACTTTGTCTCGCCTACAAGTACCCACCATCTCCTCAAATCCCTTAGTACAATCCTTTCTACACCTATTGCATCATCTTCATATTGTAATACCTCTTTGAATCCGTTGCACTCCACCTCGTTAGCCTAGATCGACACAACATCTAGCCTTCCTTGTCCCTCTCAAACCTTTGCTAACTTCTCTCCCATCACCATCCCCCAACCTCCTCAACCTAGCACCTTGCTCCAACCAAACCCCCTCCCCACCACCACTCCCTCCTTAACCCCCTTCTTTGACCATGTCGCTGTCCCCTCTCTCTCCACTCCCTCTCTCCCACTTTTAAACCCCACTCCTCGAATTGCTCTCCGTTATTGTAATCCCACTAATCGGCACCCACCCTCGCCCCTCATCATAACTCCCTTCCCTCCATCCTCTCATCCGTGTTCTCCTAACCTTCAAAGCTTGTCATTTTCTCCCAACTTCTCAGGCCTCTTGTATCCCTTCCATATTCCCTCTCCTTCTCCTCCTCAATCCTAATTTGTACTCATGCTGAGAAAACATGCTCAACAACTCCTTCCTTGTTGGTGAATTCCTCCTTCGATAACATCCAACACCTCGTTCACCTCCTCATCAACCTAGCTAATGTCTCTTTCTTGAACCTATTCTCGATACCGATCATCATTTGATGGCCATCCTTATCCATCTATAGTTTCCCTTTCAGTCCACTTTTAGAATTATACAGTCCTCCACCTCCACTCTCTCCCTTGAGCATCATACCTTGAATCATAGATTTCAATCTCGTAGCCATCTCCATCTTGTAGTGATTGGAGAGTTGTGAACTATGTGTCCTCCTTCGTCTCTTCACTTGATTTTTTAGTCATGTTGAAAACTTATGGGTTAACTCATTACGCAAGCTAGACAATGAGGCTCTTCCATGTGCACAAGCAGTCATTGAGGAGTTTAACTTTTCATCCATGGGAACCATATGTACAGAGTTGTAGGCAAGGTCCTCACATGACAATGCATAAACATTCTCTCAGTTAAATTGTCATGTTCAAGTCCAAACACTTTTTGGAAACCAAAATTAATCATAAACGTGATCAAGGTCACTTAAAAAATCAATCCACATTGTTTTCCTCTATTATCAAATCTGTTGAAAAAACATGTAAGAGATGGCCAAGTTGCAAATTTTACTCAATGAGGCAAAACCATAACTTAGGCGGACACACAACGTTTTCGCCATTCTTGTGTGACCTTATCCTTTAAATCCCTCATTAAATGATCTAGCTTCCACCTGTATCCATTCATTCCTTTTTAGCTTCTCTTCAGTAGTATTATAAAAACATTTTTTCATGAGAACATACACACCATGATTTAAAAAATTTCAAGGAAAGGAATCGTGATGTGAATCTTCAATCATAACGTACGTTACATGACACTTCCAAAGTAGCTAAGATGTCACAATGTTGAAACAGACCCAGATAATTGAAGGGGTTTCAAAATCTTGCTTATTAATGTGTTTTGCATTGTTATGAATAATATTTTCCTTCATTTTATGATGTTCAAATTCAATATTTCTTACAAATAATTCTAAATCTAGAATAAAGATTTAGTGTGAATAGAAAACATTTATTGGAAAGAACAATATTTTACCAAGTAAAACAAATTTAATGAATGTTTTCTTTACTATTCTAAGATGAATTATATTAATCTAGGTTTTTTCTAGAAATTTTTCACTTATATTATATTTAATTTACAATCCTCGTCATTATACAAACGTCATTTTAATCTCCTTTTCCCTTTCTTAACTAATTATTATTTACTCACACGACTTTGATATCATTTTGACATGTTATTTTCCTTTGATTTGATTTATTTGTACCATTGCATCAAAAACAAGCATTAAAAACACAATTCTGTTTAAGTAACTATTGCATGATTCATTAATATCCTTTCATTAACCAATTAACATGATTACCGACTTTTATCATTGAAATGACCTGAATGCTTAATGGGCTAAAATTTGAGCATTTGACTTGGGAGCCATAGCAACAGAAACATGGTACCTTTAGGGCAAGACATTGATAGTCGTGGGTTGTTTTAAAACTAACTACTCAATCAAGATAAAGGTCCTAAGAATACTTGTCTCAGGAGAGGAACAAATGGTTGCATCATCCATGAAAGCTAAGACAAAACGTGCCATAAATAGATATCGTTGTCATATAACACATCCGAAAACATTCATGGTAAACCCCTATCATTCCACATGGTAACAAGACCCTAGCGCCCAACTAGAGGAGAGAAGCCAATATTTTCACTTGAAATCCTCAAAGGATTTTGTTTTCAGGCAAAATTCAACCCAAAGTGTAGCCCATTATATCTTCCCAAGGTTTTGGCTCAGTGAAACTTTATCCTCAAGTACCCAAAACTCTTTTATATCTAATCAATGATCATTCTTATCATTCATAATGCTAGTTAAGCTACATTCTACCCCTTATGCTTTGAATCATCTCCTTTCCTCTTTGCTCCTGGAGGTTCGATCATCGCATAGTTCATGATACAAACCATGCAACACGAAAAATCAAACATGTGAACTCTTGTAATCTAGAACACGGTTATGCCACGTTCAGGCACAATCAACCACACACAGGCTTTTTGTGAGTATGGTCATTTGCGTACAAAATCCGGTGTTCATCCATGATCCCTTGGATGTTGCCAACATGAGACGCGTACAATCCTTGTACGTTGTTCACAATTTGCTGTGTATCTTCATTGAAGACTCGTCATAAGTGTGTATCAATTACAATGTCGTTGCATTTTGGAACGTATCATATCAACAATGTCTTCCACTTTGAAAAGAGTACTTAAGATGAATGTTCCCATATTTTTTGTGGAACATGTTCAGAACATTGTTGTGGTGATGCATCCATGCAACCAATTAACCAGGCGTCCCAGACAAACCAGTCTGGGTCCACATAGCACCTCCCATGTTATTCCGACGTGATCACTTCTAAGGGATTGTTACCAAGGTGGTATCTCCTCACAACATTGTCCATACGTGCAATACAAGATCTAGATATCACACCTTTCCATTTGCAACCATGTGTTCATGACCATGCGTAGGTTTACTAGATCTCTTTCAGCACCTGTTTGTTGCTTAAATGAACTCCACAAAGCTCCACTCAGCCCATACAACTCGTATGCTAACTTTTCTTTGGGTTGGGAGGCACCAAAATCCTACAAAAAGGTTGTTCAACACACTTCTTTTTCCGTTCTAAAATTACACTTATCTCTAAAGGAGGCCGCGTTGGTCGCCTGGCATGTGCCATTAGCGCTAATGTCCATCATAAGACACAATAAATGTCATACCTAAATGATCTTGATTTCAACCATCATCTCCTCATTTCTATTCAAAATGAATACTGTAGACTACCGCTCACATCTCTATCAAATGCACGCTAGTTTAAGAAAGATAAGCAAAGATAACCAATCTTAATGAACATAGGTGTACCATGATCACAATCATTACGGATGAAAGACCACATTTTACATTTTGATTTCATGTGATTGGAATAAAACAATACCAAATCACATCCAATGGATGTGATTTGGTATTGTTGTATTAGACAACCTGTTTCAAAATCCTCATATGTAAACGTCCTAGTGTCTTTCGGAATGCACAGGTGAATTGTGTTTTCCAACTTGAAATGGTCTGTGTTGCTTCATTTTCTACTATTGTGTACATTCCATACATCAACTTAATGGATTGTTTTCCGTATGTCGCGCATAGGGCACTCATGGAGGGGGTCGCCCTTATTAAAACAGCCTGCAAAAAACCATCATTGTGCAAACCGCCGTATCGACATCCTTTATTCTATGAAACATGCGTTTGGTAATGTACTTTCATTGAACCATCCCCAAAATCAAGGGACTTGAGTGGCTTCACTGTGAAATTTTAGGTCATTGAAGCATGAATTGACTACATCGTACTTTTCATCATCTTTCATAGATATTGCTTATGTTTGGATTTATGCTGGACATGGATATTACATAAGTGGTTCTGTAGCATATCTTTGGCATTATCGGAATCCAACTACATGATGATCAAAAATCATGATGTACACAACACGTGTACCATGTCACGATGCCATGAGCTTTGAGGTGTTTCCCAAAACATTAAAAGAATTTGATGAGACACATCGTTATCAAGGCCAGTCTGAAAGAGTCTTCTCACATCAACATTTGGTTATAACACATTGGTCGTTACCCTACTACTTTTTTATTTCATTAGTAAACATTTGAGGGGTGAAACAGTGTGTATAGTTTAGGTCACAAGTTGATTTTTGCTTTGTCTATAACAAATGGTTTAAATTGTTTTGTATTTTCTGTAATCTTTGCTTTGAGTGATACAACTCTTCACGTTTCAAGCCATTTTGGAGTGAGTTTTGAAGCCATTTTAGTGAGAAAAATTTGACAAAATCATGGCGTAATGTTTTTGTAAAGAAATATGAAAATGTATATCTTTCAAAATCTAACTTTCATATAAGACTTTAAGTTTTTGAAAATGAGAAATTCATTAACCACTTGCACGTTTTATTTCATTGTTGATTACGACTCGATCTATTGTCAATTGTACCACCAAGATGTGGATGCTTACACACAGTTTGAGTTAAGCTGTCGGGTTACAGATGTTTTCCAAGTTCATCAGCTTTCAACACAAAACCTAGACCTTTTTCATCCCAACTATGTCAAAGCCGGTACTCAGAAATGTATGAGATCGTCATAATTCTTTGGAGCACCATTAGTAGAAAATGAGTGTCACTCATTTTGTCCTAAATGGATTTGCACCAAACAATCAATGAATGTATGTCATTGATATCGGTTCACGTACGGTTTTAATCAATGTGCATCACATATTCACTTATTGAGTGAAGATAAACTGAAGGTGTTGCGTACAAACTTGCTTACATTCAAAATTCAATTCATCTTTTCATACCTTTCAATGGACTCAGGCAATCTTCAACCACCACAATGGGCTGTCTCAAATGGTTGAGGACCGAATAAAGAGTCTCCGCCCCTCTCTAATGCATTTACAAGCCCTATTGAAAATAACCCTTATCTTCTTATCAAGGTTGTAAGTACTCTCGTGTACCTCTCAATTGTTTGTACCAGTTAGGTACCATGATTTGTATCAATCACTCACAAAGTGAGAGGGTATCAATAGTTTTACCATGAATAGAATATGTAACTTTATTAATGCTGATACATTCAATCACAATCCTATGTTTGCATCCGCCATGAATGATGATGCATAGAGCCATCAAAACGTAGTGATGCGTCCAATACACACTTCGTAGATGTTGCACAATGGCAAACATAGAATATTGAAATTGGCCTGCTAACAAACCAGGTCCATTGCACATCTCATGACATAACAACAACATAGACTTAATCATGAAATGATCATGTTTGCCTTTGAACATTGTAATGCAATGTAACGTGCGGTCGTCGTAGCACACGTCATGCACCCATCAAACTTGTTGTTTAAAACAAATGGTTTCAACATTTCCATTTGAAACATCAGCTGGTATCATGGATTTATTCCATTGTCAGAAAACAATTGTTATCATTTTTTTTCCTCCTCATGCATAAATTTATTCCTTGTTTAAGGAATCAAAAATTCGTGACTAAGGTTCTATGCATGTCATGCACGTTCTGTATGCTTTCCATGTACCCAATTTCATGTGGCTTAAGTGTCGTGGTATGACCGCAACACCAGGTCATGCGCTCTAACCTCTTGTAATCATGTAAAGAGTGCATGTTTTATAAATTGGCTCAACCAACAGGGCTTAGTAGCATGTTCCATCAATGGATATGGAAGAACTTTCCCAGCTTAAACATGGTCCAAATTTGACAAACTCATCCTCGTCACGCGTGATTCATCAGTTAAAACATTATTTGTACTTAATTTTGAAGTAACTTCCCATACTCCTATAAAAAGATCAAACTTTATTCCTTCTTATGGTCACCATTACTCATGGAAACCGATATCACTTTGTTTTGTTTACGTTATGAAGACATAAATATGATCACCACAATCGTCTATGATTGTTTTTGCAAGTTTTTCTCAATTGTTTAAATGAATAATTTGACTCTTTCACCATGTCGACATGCCTTGAAAACTCTAAACAACGTGTTTCTAGTGCTACAAATGAAACACTTGATGCATGTGCCCATAAGATCAATCCAAGCATAGACCTTATGATTTTGTTCGGTGGGCTATTGAAAGCTAGCTTCACGATGCAACAAGTTGGCTAGTTCTTGCTAGTTCCCAGCTTCACCATTTTTATCGATGCAACTAGCATTACAAAACATGTATTGTACCATCATGACTAGCATATCTAGTAAAATGCAAACTCCTTGCCATACTGCATTTAGTACTCATATAATTGGTGCACTTGGCACCCATGACAAAGGCACACTAGTAGGTTTTGTCAATTGTGTAATTGGTCTTCTTGACAACACTACATTTGGCACTTGTGACATGGTGTTCACATATGCACTCTTCCGTCATCGATGCATGGTTATTGTGAATGTGGCACTCATGTGAATGTAACAATTGCATCTCTCATGTTAGTTAAACATCTTGTACAACAAACACTTGACAATTATGTGTGCTCGGCCGTGGTGCACGGAAGTTTTCCATTGCTTGTTTTTTTAGTGCAATAAGCACTCGCGCTCTCCCTTTTTTTAAACCAAATCACAGCTGACTTGCCTACTATCCTTTGTGTAATCCCCACTCATGTGAATAGCAATCAACATATTTTTTGTCATATCTCTACAGACCATAAGTAATGCGTTTTGCACGAGCACCACGGATACTTTTGGCATTTGTGATTGAAGTACCTTTTGAACGTTTTTAGTGGTGTTATCAAAACGAACAAAATACCTTGAACCAACACTTGTTGTTTGTCCTTTACTGCAATGGGCACTCACATCCATGATGTGGTTGACACCTTTGTAACCGTGAAATTGACACTCCTTATATGCAAACCTCAGATTTGGCATGGTTATGGCAAGCACAAAATGTGTTGAGTAATTGCAATGTGTTTGGTGTTGTTTCATTTTTCATAAAGAGTTTGTCTTCATGCACGTCACCATTGTGGTTTTGCATGTCGATACACGTTATTGATTTTGTTTCGGGTAAGATTATCTATTGAGCACACAAACAACCCTAATTGATCCATGTCAAGAATTAAACGGTTATCTCGTCGGGGTTTCCTGAAAAAACACCCTTAAGTTTGAGGTTAATACAGAAGTTTTTATGTAATTTAGGTGCTAAATTTCTCACATTCAAACATTTTCAAGATATTTCCATCCAAGACATGGAAAAAATTATGTTGTCCTCCCTTCTGTGCTTCAAAATGGAAAACAAAAGGAAAACCAAAACTTCTCATTTTTGGAAGAGCTCAACTAGAGCTTTTACATTTGTGCCTCAAAACCAATGGTCAACGTGACCATATACTTGGGTTCGACCATTGTTTCAAACATTGATGGAAACGGTTTACATGGAAATCCTCAACTTGAGGATCAATAAAAAATGAACATAACTTTGGCACATCAAGTGACTCTTCTTTTTCCTCCCATGCTTAGAATCCTTGTGTTACCAACTTATGGTTTTTTGGGAAAACAAGTGGTCTTCTCATTTTCCTAGATTAATAAATGTTTTAAATGGTTGTTTAGAGGTTCTCAAAAGAATTACAAAGCTCATAAAAGCTCTGTGCCACATTTTACAATGGTCAAAACCGGGTTCAACAGACAATGTTGTCTCTATTTCAATTTATCATCCATCAGGCCTAAGAAAATGAAGTCAGATCTCCATAATCGATCAAGAGTCTCTTTGTTTCTTTGTCAAAATTGGCCAACTGTGCCACTCACGCACGTCTGTTAGATTGAGTTGTTTTGACATTATTCTTTGCCATTGTGTTTTTTGCCATCCATTCGACATGAGGGGGAAGAAATGTAAGAAACTTTCTCCTCTCCCCCCTTGGGTTGTTCTCTCTTATGAGATGGCGGAGTTAGAGGGGAGCTCGTCTGTCTCCTCCCTCTTGGCCCGTCAGCTCAAATGAGGGTGGAAAGAGGGGAATCGTCCTTTCTTCCCATCAGGCCGTCATCCCACATGAGGTTGGGAAGGACAAGGAAAACGTCCTCACCCTTCCCCCACCTGGGTCAACCTCTCACATCAAGAGGGGGGTCGGGAGAGAGTAGATCCCCTCCCTCTCTCCTCCCATGACGGTGCTTAAGGAGGGAGGGAGGGAGAGGGTGTATACCTCACTCCTTCATGTCAAAATGATTGGAATACAACGAGGGGGGGTGGGGAGGGGGTCTCCACTCCCTTTCTCCTCCTCGCTTGCACACTCGGTGTAAAGGGAGGGGGAACAGAGGGAGTCTTTTACTCTCCTTGTTGGCATCATCTTTACTACGGTAGAGAAGGAAGGGAGTTTTCTCCCTCTCTCCTCCCCATTGGCATTGTCAACGCCTGAGGAGGGAGGGATTCTTCCCTTTCCCCCCCATGGGGCCATCGGCCTGCATGAGAGGAGAGGGGGAGGAGAATAGACTCCCTCTCCTCCCCCATGGGTTGCCAGCCCTTCATGAGGATGTCGGAAGGAAAGGGAGGGGCACCTTCTTTCCTGGCCCTGGGGCGATCGCCCCTTGTGAGGAGGGGGGAAATAGGGGTAGGTCCCCTCTCCTCCCTTGGTTTCCAGTCCTTGAGATAAGGGGGGGGGGGGCAGAGGGGACGATGTCCCCTCTCCTTCCCCTTTGGTGTCGTCAACATCAATGATGAGGGGGCAAGGGGGAGCTTGCCCCTCTCTTTCACTTTGGCAAAGTCATCGCCCACGCTTCTTCTCTAGTAACCTTTTCTTTATGTATGTTCTTTCTTGCTGCCTATTGAGCTACTTAGTTTGTCGAGTTGCTTGCAATGCTCTTTTTGCCCGACTCTTAGCTAGTCGTGCTTTTAGGCAGGGGAGACAACTAGACCCATGGGGGGCATTTTGCCGCGATCACCTATATCAAAAGTCGGGCGTTTTTCCTTTTCTTAAAGCATTTGATCAACGAGCAAAGTCATTCGTCAAGTTGATTGAATGGATAGCGGAAGTCGATTGGCATTGATGCCAATGTAACTCACGTGGGCTGTTTCATGACTAATTACAAAACCAAAACGTGGGCCCTTAGAATAGTCACCTGAATAGAGGAGCAAATGGTCGCCTTAGCCATTTTGGCTGAGACAAGGCGGCTACAAATAGACATCTTTTTCATCAAGAAGTTCTTAAAACAGGCATCCTAAAACCATATCGTTCCACGTAGCATACCCATGTGGACACAGGACCTTAGCGGCAGACTAGATTGTAGGGAGAGTGACGCAATGGATCTTCCATCATGGCACTCATCTTACCTTTAATCCGACCAAGGATTGTTTTTCATGCTATAGTCGACCTGGAATCCAACCTGTTATGTATTCTCAGGCTTTAGGCTCCTCTAAGCTTGAGCCTCTAATACTCAAGATACGCGATGACCATTCAACAACCACTTTCAACCTTCAAATTGGTCCATACGTCAAAACAACAAAACTGTAATAAAATATGTGGTACGTTTCATATGGTATATGATAGAAGTGACTTGTATGTAGGAGTGATAGATTATGTAAGACTTGAGATGTGTTTAACAGGCTTTTTTCGAAACAATGAAATGAATATTGTAATATAATGTTCTATTCAGATTTTTTTTGTAAATTGGTTGATTTGATGCTTTCTTTTAATTAGTCTATATCTATTGTATTGATGATGTTGATAGTCATATTACATAGCCCATTTGCATTTTTTATTTTTTCATGCATCAATTATGACTTGTTGATTTGTATGCATAGTATTGTATCATTTGGCCCATCATATCTATCTTTTTTATTTCTATTTGTTCTTTTTTTCTTTTTTATTCAAAAACTTTGGCGAGATCATTTCAAATAGAAATGTTTGAAGAGTTGGTTTGTCTCACAAACATTTTTTGTTTTTTCTTGATTATTTTGTGTTACTTCATCGTTTTGTATGTAGTTTAGATTTATTTCCCCGATAAGAATGTTTGAAGTTCCTTTTCCTTCTCAAATCACCACTTTTTTGTGTTTATAAACGTTAGGCATGGATTCAACAGTATCAGTTCCTTGTTCTCATTTTGTCCTGGTTCGTTGTTAAATGACTGTTTGGACATACACACTCACGCAAAGGAAAATAAATGAATTTATCTGACTACTGTTGACATTGTGATTAAAAGTGGAAGCTTGGAATGTTGGAATGGAATGTTCTTCCGGTATTACGTGCAGGTTGAGTTGACTTGCCATGTTGTTTGAATTCAAACTCGGGGCCTCCCACTTATTGTTCCGTTGCGCAGGTTCCTCTTTGTCCTGCAACATTTCAAAGTTTTCGAAATCGGGAAGTACCTGAGCCGCAATAGATCCACGGCTGTTCATATCAAATGACTCTGTGGCATGTGACCATCGAGTGCGTAACAGCCCAATGGTAGGGTGCATGTTTGCGTCATTCGACTTCGTTAATTTGTTTCCATGTTTTTCAACCTTCAAATTGCTTGCGATATGCATATCGGTGGCCACAATCCCTAGCGAGCACACACATTTTCCCACGATTAAGTCAATCTATATGTCCTCTAACTGCTAAAACACTTCCAAGCTTCAGCCTGAAGCTATCCAAGGCCTTTGTCCAAACTCTACTGTCTCTGGTCTGGTAAGGAAACTGACTGTTTCAGAACTACCGCCAAACCATTCGTAACCAATTTCCCGTAGATTGCCGCTGCAGTTTTTCCTCGAGTTCAGAATGCAGCTCATTATTCCCTGAACCACTCCCAGCTGCGCCGATTTCCGTTGACCAACGGGCACCGTAAGGACCAGAGTCGAACGCCGCATTGTTCATTCTGTTTTCTGAACTCCAGATCGCAACCCCTTACTGAAGTGGGCTACTTCACAACAAGAGTTGAGTTGAACTCGGCCCAAAGAAGAACCACTGATTGTGGCACATAATAAACGTATGGGTAGTTCCAAGAACGGTTGGATTCTGATCAGGGGTTCCATATGCAGTTCTTTACTCAGATCAGCACGTCTTCGATACGTGTGGGGTGGAAGAAATCACATTCAAAACATTTGCATATGGTTGTGTCCCGTTAAGACATACTCCATAATCTTAACTCGTCATTGGTTTCCAAGTCTGGCCTATAATTTTCATCCTTTACTCTTTTTCACTTCCACATGTGCTTCGAGTATATGTCGCATTCAAGGAAACGTGTGTTGGAATGTAGACGTAGGGGCCCGCTATCGCGGGCCCCTGCGTAGACGGGCAAATACATAAAACCCCAACCCATCCGGACACCTAAGTGTCCAGAAATAATGGGTAATTTCGTGTTGTGTTCCCTTGGCTCTCGAGTGTTTCAGCAACTGGCACAATGGTATAAAGGTTTGGATGACAGGCGCAGTGTAAAAAAACGTGAACCAGAATCTGTTGGCACTCAACTTCCTCAACAACGTCGTGCTCTAGCAACTCACAACAGCAGTGGAGGAGCTGTAAAAACTGTGCACTCAAGAAACACTGCTCGCCAATATGAAGACCTAGCTCTCGGATGAAGCCCTCATTCAGCCAGCACGTTGAATTTGGAGTTTTATGGCGTTGAGCCATCAAAACCCAAATTCTGTAGAGATGAAAAATATGTGAAGAGTGAATTTTAAAGGTGTCCTTCACCGTTATCGAATCAACAATGGAAACAAACAGACCAAACTCCAATTTTGCTTTTACATGACACGACACTACCTTGGTGTTCTGATTTGGAACGCATCTGAGTGCCGCAAAAGACAGGCGGAGATACATCAATGACTTGGAAGACCCTTTTCACATCGTTGACATTGTACATCTTACCTCTCTTATCGATGAATTTTGCATGGCACTCGAATCACTTTGTGGATGCAATTCTACCACTCTTTGTGAAGTTGAATGAGAAGTATAACACATGGTATAAGCTACCCTGACTACGAAGGCACTCTTGTGATAGGATACACAATGTTTTTGAGTGACATAGTTGTGAGCACTCGCACCACCCTCAACGGATTAGGTTTTCATCGTAAAGACGACCTCAAGCATGGCATGTGGTGAGCATCCGCTATATGCGGCAACTAGGATGACCTTTTGCAAATGCTTGAAATACCCAAGCACTTCGGCAATGCCGACAACAATGCTTGGACGCAGCACTAAATCGGCATTCCACACCATTGTAGAGGAAGTTTCAAGTGTGTTGGGAATCCCATTCCGATGAAGATGGATGTTGAAAGCGAGCAACATCAACGACTCAACTATACTTACTCACCAAACACCAATCTAGATGCCACACACTACAAGAGGCGAGGATTGTTCAGGTCAAAAAAGTTGATGAGGTGTATTATGACAATATAATTGCAATACAGCCATGGTATATCCAACTCATAGTCTGGCATTGGAGTTCTTACATGGAGGGGCCTGTCAAACTCGTACCAATATATGAGATGATCTAGAAGTATGGCTTGAAGAGCATACGATGGATATTTAGATGCAAAACCTTTCACAAATGACTTTTAATTCATCGACTTTGCATGTTTTTTAGCATGAATCTAAAAATCGCACTATGTAACAACCTAAGAGACTTTCTTAAGGAGTACCCACAAAATCATCATTATGTGAAGTTACATACATCGGCACAATCTACAAGTACAATGGACTAGTTGTGTTGTCTACATCCACATGAGAAGGAAGTGACACCTCCTTTGAATGTAGTAGCTCATGATATAGTTCGAGTTGTGCAAGACAATTCAGGAGGAAGGAAAAGCTGGTACAAGTATAATGCGGCGATACACAAAACAGATATCGCTTCACGTGGACAGGAGGTATATGCGCGGAGGAGCTCATGCAGGGCCAAGAAACGTGGAACTGGCAAGAGGGAAAATTGTGGCAGCTCGTGCAATAGACTCAACGACCATACTGGCCTCAAAACAAGCCAAATACAGGTATGTATTGAAGGATTTGGAATCACAAACGGTGGGTTTGTAAGGGTTATTCCACAGTGAATTACCAAGAGCATTACCTCCTCAAATATTTACTGACCACTCGATCAACCTAAAGTCAAGCAAATAATTTCTTCTATGATTAGACGGGCTTTTAGACCAACTTCGAGGACGAATGATTTTGTTCAATAATCAACTTGCGGTGCGGTTATCACCAGATTTGCATAGTTTATAAGGAGTTTATAGAAGAGATGATGAAGTTCCTCACTCTCCATGGATACCTCAAGTTTACAGTCACGCTTTTCAAACAAAGAAATGCTCAAGTGACGGCTATGAATATCTTTTGGGCGTACCTTGAAGACTTCTTCGTTGCAAGCCTTGATGCAATCTTCTTGTACAATCACAAGCTATAAGTCCATACTGACCATTTGCAAAAGCAATTGGAAGCTTTTGCAGGAACTCTATGGAAACCCTATGGAAAGACATCTTAAAATAGAGATTTGGTCAAGTATTTTGGCCACGCCATCGACAATGGGTTGGAGATGGTGGATCTAAAAAGATGACGACAATCCCAGGTTGGTCGAAACCAACAAACATCCATGACATCAAAGTATTCTTGGGTTTAGCATAGTATGGTCAATTCATACATGATTGTTCGGACTGTGAGCTCCTCTCTCCAATCTCAGTGGTCAAGCCATAGGACAAATTTCAGGTGGAATCCAGCAAAAAGCATTCAACTATTGACAAAAAACCATGGTCTCATCGCCAAGCTTGCGATTGGCAGATCCAACTCTGGAATGAACTACGGCCATGGATAGGTCTGATCAATCAGTATGAGTTGTTCTCATTCTTGAAAGATTTACGTATTTCTTCACAATCTGTATCTATGATACAACTTTCCTAGTGTTCAGTCGACTCATCGACAACGCTATATCATTTTTAAGGCACGCTTGGATGTACTCAAAATCCGTCGAGTTCTCTATAGAGTTTTCATAGTGAGACATCAGGGCTCAAGCGACATACTTGGTACTGCTTGACTGTAGTAACCCCAAATCAATGTAAGCCTTGATTTTGCTTCCAAACTTGTATCTATGCCCTTGAAAGATTTGACATTTGTCAATAGACTACACTTATGGTGGAGTGGGAGGGCTGGTTTAGCCTTCATCCCACACCATGGCGATGGACTGGCTGGATTACACCCCTCACCAAGTTGATGGCAGGCCAGTGGCCAGCCACTCCTTGGCTGCCAACCCGCTCGCGATAGGTCATTAGGGTTGCCGGTGGCCGTTTAAGTGAACTGCGGGCTACCCATTGGCCGCCAATTGAGCTGGCAACTTAATCCGCTACTGAGAGGCCGTGAGGTTACGAGGGTCAGGGCGGTGGCTTGGATCCCCCATCCTTGTCCTCCTCCTCTCCAAAGAGGATGAGCAGGGACAAGGGGAGGGAGCATGCAAAATAAAGCAAGACAAGACAAAGAAGAAGTGGTGTAAAATTCCACCAGTGTGCTTTGTAGAAAAAACCACATACCACCACGTCATAAAACAAAACAAAGTTCTCGTAATGACATATACACATGTATATATATGTATATTCTAATTGGAAACTAAATCAAACCTCCTTGATAAAAACCCAGAACAAGGGGATGACGTAGAAAAAATGGGCCTCAAGGGACTCCAACTTTCTAAGTCTCCTTGAATGGATTCGATGATGATGATGATTGTCCTCATGGTGTCGCAAGGGAGGAAAACCCATGCGCGAGCAATGTAGGCCATTCTTCAGCTTCTGGTGAAAACATTAATGACAAGTTCGATTGAAGTTGATTAAACTGGTAGCATGAGTAAGACCAAATCCTATGATCAAGTTTGCGGTGGTTTTGATGGCTATAGCGGAGATGAAAGGTTGTCGACACCATCAACGATTGTAAGCATGACAAATTTCATGGGGCAAAATATTATCTCTTGGAATCAACCAACAGTCTTTAACATAACATTATCTCAAGCAACTTCCTTTCTCTAGAAAACCATGTGAGGTTTTGTGGTCCGAGGTGGGGCACTATCCATTTGGTTCTCCTTCTATTTCTTAAAAAAAAATTGCAAAGCTCCTTGCGTGAACAGTGGGAAAAGACTTGTCGGAAAAGGCCTATCAAAGACCAGAGAGCTCCAAAGGAGAAGAGGGCTTCAAGAATGCAGAATGTGTCTTCATGAATATTTTTGGAGGTGTTTCCATCATCGTGAGCTCGTAGAAGGTACACCCAACAAGTCATAGGGACGTGGAGACGTGAGAAAAGGAGACACAAGAAGACAAGAGGAAGTAAGATAAGAAGAGTGTGTATAGGAGGCCACAAATAGGCAAGCAAAGTATCCTTCTTTAGGAAAAATTTCTCCTTGATGTATTTCACCTCACATATTCCATTGTGAGCGGAAATCATACCATGTGTTGGGTCTCCCTAGTCTCAAGTATCAAATAACTATAGGTGTTCATATCTATCTTATGCTGCAAGTTACGGCTAAGAAAACTAGCTTAGAAAAACTACGTATTTATGTCGATCTTGGAGATGTAGAAATTAGTGTTTCCTACTACGAGCTTGTGCAGACCATCGAGGCGTAAGAAGTTAGAGACCTCCTCCATGTGGTTTTTCTGTCTAAGATGACCTAGAAGAATAGGATACAATATCTATTCTGGCCTCACCAACTCCAAGATTTCAACCACCAAGAAAGGTGATCCCTCTCCAAGGTCATGAGTGATAGTCACACAATTTTGATGGTACTTGTTGCACAAGAAGATTTTATGGCTGACACTGGACCATCCACATCCAATAAGGGAGAGGTGGTGATGGTTGCACTTGGCACCACAAGCAGACTTCAAACATTGGAGTTTGTGGCCACAAGCACGCTGACTAGCCCAAAGGTTAGCATGCTTAGAAATGGACCTCATGCAAGCTGTGGATAAAAACCAAGAAGCATATTGATGTTGTCAAAGTACTCCATTGGCAAACAAATATGACAATTGGTGATCTTCACAGCATGGATGATGCACTCAGTGAAGATCACTGACCTAGAAAAAGGTAAAGAAGACAACAACAAAGGTTGTGACTATTGTGATCATTGAATGGAGAGATGTGGCGGGTTTCTAGAGAAGGGTTAAATGCCCAAGGCTGCCAACAAGAATGACCCAATTGACAATACCAGCTTTACCAAAAACAACCACACAATAAGTTAAAGCAAGAGATAGCTAGATGACTATGCATGAAATGCTTTCCACGTTACTTGCTAAAACTGTTGAGGCAGTTGTTGAAGCTTCAAGGTGATGCTTCACCTCACAATGGTGACAGTGAAAGCCATTTTCTACAATGAGGAGGTGAAGAGGGATCAAATTTGTGTTTGTCAACTTGCGTGTCCATCTTGGACAGAGCGTCATGAACCTCAGCTGGGACTTTAAACTGCATTGCCTCGCTACCTACAAATTGACACTTTGTAGTAGCCTCGACAAGCCATTATAAAGCTTCTTCTAAGTGCATACACAGTTAGGGCCATTTTGGTGCCGACGCAACCGCCAGTGGCAGAAACAATACTCAAGCCTCAGTGAATTTGGATCCGGTCATGAGCCCAATGTTCCTCTGCTGCATAGAAATCCTTCAGAATGGTGCGAAGTTGACTAGCTAGCAAAACTGCATGGAGCAAATACCTTGTGTCTTGAATGCTCTTTATCAGCAAGTGGAGTAACCTTGCCATTACGAACATTGAGTATGTGGAATGGCCTCACCTGGAGTGAAATTCCATGTTGTGAGAAGCCTTTTGTGCCATCATGCAAAGAGTTGTATCTAGCACGGGGAGGTAAACGAGGCCCTCAACAATCTCAAGGAATCCAAATACCGTACTGTGTCATGAATTCACTGAGATTTGGGTTTCCTTTTTAGTGTTACTAGAACTCACCTACAATCAGGTTCTTTTTTATTTCATGGGTGTTTGTCCAAGGTGTTGGAATGGGAACTGTGCAACACTACTATTCGCCAATGGTCTCAACTTCGCCCTTGGGAAGAGGCCGAACGGTAACGTCAGAAATTGTACTCTTGCACCACGCTAGCCGATGTGACACGTCAATTTGCAAGCACAACCCCTTGTTGCAACTCCATTTGAGTCGAACTGCCCTGTTTGTAATCGTTTTCCTTGAGATTACAGAGATATACAAGAACTACCAGCCTGAATTGCCATAACGATAACAAATGAGTTATGGAACGCATTGGTGAAATGAAAGAAGAGTTTTTTGGCGAATTCATGATCCAGTACATTAGTTATTTAGATTGGTTCAGTCGTACTTGAGCGAGTTCACCACGCTCGTGAAAAAAGATAGAATACTAACCAAAATTAATGGGATTCTAATGTTCAAGTACTTTGAGAACTTGCCATTGAGGTTATTGCGTGATGGATAAACATAAGCTAAAGGAGAATAACATTAACACCATAATGGTCCAAGCTTAGAAACGTTGGAGGGCTTTCCCTACTTACACATGCAAAGTGCAATGGGTGAATTCAAAGCACTAATTGGACACACACCAGTATTCCTTGTAGGACCTAGTAGGTGTGGAGACATCTTGAAGGATTCCTATCTCTAACTGATGTACGCTACCATTGTTTGGAGCAGGCAATGGACACCACCTGTGAGGAGTGTGGAGCACGGGATCACATGATAGGGGTGAACAAAAACCCGTTGCATTCAGGAAGACTTGACAAAAAAAACTAATTCTTTTACTGGGATTTTATCAGATTGCTATGGCCTGTTGTCTAAGCTTTCCAATGCATCCAAGAATGCCCAATTTGGAGCAGCAGATCTCCTACTATGGCGGTTGAAGTAACCCTTGGTGGAGCAATTCAACATGCCTTGCACGCCAGGCCAAGGAAGGTGCTTTGACAATGACCTGCCAAAGCAGACTTCTCCGGCCCAGAGTTCAAGGAGGAGTTTATCCTGGTCTACTTAGTAACCTCCTTTGTGGCCCTGGTACATTTTTTTCCTGTTGGAATTGAGCCCTGATCACAAGCGGTGGAGTATCCCATCACCCATGAGGGATACAAGATCCCACCCATCATCAACCAGAACTTTGGGATAGTTCAAATTTGTGATTACTTACTCAAGTTATGTGATTCAAATCTCTTGCACGGAAACATCCATGTAGTCCAAATCTAGAATCCTATCAGGTATGCAACTGCTCCTTAGTGGTCAAACCAGGGAATATGATCAATCAAACTCATGGAAAGGGACACACGTTGTGAACAATGTCCCTCTTGCACCATAGCCTTGCTGCCCTATCCTTGTAACCTGTAGTGTTTGAGGCCTCACAGTGCTGACAAAGGTCCATGCAGCTTGCTTCATGCCTGTACTTGGGCTAAGTCTGCATCATGGCTAATGAGCATATGGTTAGTGCCACAATTCACAATAGCGGCATCTTCCTTCACCACCAAGACTTCCACATAGTGATTGAAAATCTCAATTTGCTTGGTCCTCCTGTGCATCACCGAGTTCTAGGAGAGGTGGATGGTTCTCATGTTGTCCTTGTTGAGCAGTATTGGCTTCCTCTATAGCATCCCAATCTCCTTCCACAGCCACCGCAGACACACTGCCTTTTTTGCAGCTTCTGCGAGTGCAATATACTCTGTCTTAGTGATGGGAAGAGCCACGCTATCTTGATTCCTGATTTCCCATAAAAATGCTATAACACCAAGCACAAACACATACTTCCAAGTACTGGCCGCGAGTGTTTTACCGACTTGAGGTAGTGGATAATCCGCTTTACCGCTTGCCAGTGTAACAGCCTAGGTTCAAAGTCACAACGACTCACTTTGCCCTATGCAATGGCCAGGTCGGGCCAAAACGCCACCATGGCATACATGAAGCTGTCGACCATGGACTGGTATGGCACACTTGCCATCTCCTCATTCTCCTAGTCTGTGCTTGGGCCAATGATTGAGCTCAACTCACACGTCCTGGTCATGGGAATGCTGATGGGGTTACACTAATCCATCGTGTTGCGGAATAACACCTTTGCATGCAATCTTCTTGCCCCATTTCCAGAATCTGTGCCTTCCGATGCCTCTTGATGATGTCGCTGAGGTAACACTCCAACTCTCCCATGTCAATAAATTTTTAACCCACCGCCAAGGTGTTGCTTCAAATTCACCAAATCCTCGGTGTATGATGACACGAGGATCGAATCGTCCATGTAGAGGACCACAATCTGGTATAACTCCGGCTACCTCTACAACTTTTGAAGCCTACACACCCTTTGGCACTCGTGTGAGGCCCTCCTTTTCCAGGTCGCCATTGATGAATGCACCATAACTCATAATCACGCACAACCGCCATTGAGAGGATGACGTGGATGGAGGAAAACTTTACCACCAGTGCAAATGTCTCCTCATAGTGTTTTTCCTTCCGCAAGGCATGCTCCTTCGTCACCAGCCACGTCTTGTACCATTCCACCATTTCCTCCTTGGTGAACTTCTTCTTGAAGATCCACTTAGAGCCTATAATTTTCTCATCCTCTGGTATGTCGGTCGGATCCCATGTGTTGTTCTCTTCGTGTGAGGCAAGCTCATATTTCATAGCTCCCTCACACTAAGCCCCACCCATCTTCTGCAATGCATCCTAGAGAGTCCTGGGTTCCTCTCGCACACATGATGCTCGTGCAAGTTAAGTCTTGATGCCTTTTGCGGCACCATACCGCTTTGTCTTCCTCCTCGCGTGCCCGCTTCTCCGGGGCTGTTGCTGTTGGGGCCATTGTTGTTTTTGCCAGAACTACTACTGCTGTCACCTTTTTGTGCATCTTGCACCGTTGCCTGCCTGCTCCCCCTTTGTCAGGAATCGTGAAGAGATGGGCTCACTCCCCACCTCCTTGTCCAGCTCCATTGTTGCCGGTGCTTCAGACTCATTGCCTGACTTGGTTGGATAAAAAAAAGTTGTTGCCCCATCCCCTAGATGGTTGCCACTGACTAGAGCCACTCAGACGTTACCCTTGTTTACATCTTCAGGCATCTCCCCTCAAGGAGTGATAACCATTCTCCTCTCTAGGAGAGACCCGCATCCTAGACCATCTACTGGCTATTCTCGTCGAACGTAATAGCGTGACTCTTCATGATCTGTTTCCTCCATGGGTCAACGATTTGTCATACCTTGCTCCTGTTATTGTACCAAACAAAGATGCACCGGTGTGTCTGTAAGTCCAGATTGCTCCACC
>SZWC01006017.1:75678-110482 GCA_023375785.1 Penium margaritaceum | reverse complement strand
CTCTCTCTCTCTCTCTCTCTCTCTCTCTCTCTCTATCACACACACACACACACACACACACACACACACACACACACACACACACACACACACACACACACACACACACACACCACAAAAACATGACAATGTTCAAATGAGTGAACTGTTTGTTTTTACAAAAGCATACTACAGTTGAAAACAATAAGTCTTACATCTTTTAAGGTTATTGTCTAATGTGATTTTGGGAAGATAATTTTGACATACGATTCTTGGGTGGTTGCTTAGTTTACGCAGAAACTGAATCCAGTTAGAAATGTATCTCCATGTTTCTCATTACAATTTTAAGAGTTTTGGGCCAATTAGGTGTGTTTCGTAGATGTCACCAAAGTAAATAGAAATATTGTCTTAATGTAGTACACACAACTTATTCAGCTTCAAAACTTATTTTCTACAGTTGATGTAGACTTTAACAGGTAGACTTATACTCAAGACATAATACTGTCAAAGAACCTTGAGTTGACGGTACATCTGTCCTGAATGTCATATGTACTTTACGAACAGTATTTCTCACACTCGTTACCTGATCGCCCGCTTGCACCATAAAGAGTCGATTATTGCTTCGAGCTGCTGGAAACGTTTGACTTGACGACTGTCTACGTGCAAGTGCGCGTAGACGGTCATCAAGTCAAATGTTTGTTTGTCCTGGTTAGACGTACCTCGTCAGATACGTCGCTTGACTTCTGGCAGGGTGGTCTAGTCAGCCCCTCCAGTGTACGGGGGCAGTGCATATGGTGAGTGCACACAGAATGGGTGGGAAAGTGCACTTATCACACACTTCTTGTGTGAACAATCTTTGGAAAAAAAACTCACCGCCAGATAAAATGTCGCAGTTCAGGAAGTAAACCGTCGCTGTTTATTGGTCAACAAAGAATTTGAAAGGGCGCAAACCAAGATGATCCGCGGTAAGAAAACAAACCTGAATCATTCAAAAAGGTCTCATTCCACTAAAAGGAGATCGCTATTCACAGATATGACGTGTAGCAAAATGTCTTTTGCTGAGAGTTAAAAGCCATCCACTTCCAGTGTCAAACTTTGTTGAATATTGAAAATTCGTCTATTTTACAGATTCCCTTAAACAATCATGATCTGATATACATTGTCAGAGAGCATTCGTCTTCATTCATAACTTAAAAGCAACGAAGGCTGTATTTCTAGAATTTCATTGTTGTATGTTTATGTCATGTTAATGACCATCTTCAATCGAATAGTTTTGTCCAGCTCCTCACCATGGCCGATTCTCGAACTGATTCACAAATTCTCTCAAATGGTTTGATTTCGTTTCTGCAAAGTATCTTTTTCATCTTTCAATGTTTAACACACGTAAAGACGTCACACCGGCCGATCATTCTTGGCAAAAAGCTCTGCGATTTTCTATTCATGCACCTCGAACTGCAACGTGGCCGTTGACGGCTCGGGACCCCCTCACACCAGGCAGGCCGGGTGTCGAATTTCAAATCAGGTAGGTTTATGACATCTTGCCAGCAATCTTGCACCGCAAACGCGAAAGGTTCGAAGTGTAGAAGGAGACTTTTCACCAACTCGTTCTTCGATTTTGGTTTGTATCGGCCTCACACTGAGTGTGTGATAAGTGCACTCCTGCACTCATTTTGAGTACACTCGTCACATACACTAACCCCGTACACTGGGGGGTCTCTCTAGACCGTCTTGCGAGAACTGGAGCGACAAAACAGGCAAACCATTATGGTACAGAGTAAACAGCAGGAAGTCAGCCGTCAAGTATGACATGAACAGATGCTTCCAGCGACACCTGGACGCCGATTCCACCTTTGCATTGAACGAGTGGACGATCAAGATAGCGAGAGCAAGAAAGGAACTTGTAGAACATTCATAAAATCCTACCATAGTACACCAAGGTAAAGTTTGTCCATACATTTGTGAGTCCTCAAGACGACTACCTGACATTGTCTACATAAAACGAGAAGACAACATTGAAACTGCACCAAAAAAATCTCATTACACAAAAGATGAATTACATCAGAAGCACAATGATTCTCTCTAAATGTACGTTGTGAACACAATTTCAAATAGACACATGGGGATAGCTTTCCAACAAGAGTTTCTTTCCGTAGTAGAAAATACACGAGATAAGTTGTGTGCTAACGAATTTTACTTTATTTCATTTCATTTCAATACGTGAATCTCATATGTTGGAAAGTTATGAGATGATCACAGTTCTTTGATAATCACTTATTAGAAAGGACTGCCTCATCTAATAAATATTGACCCCCAATTTTTCAAATGTTGAACAATAGCTCACGCACTCAAATCCGTCCTTGGAGGACAATCTTTCGTACATGTAAGACAAAATTCAAGCATTTCTAGGACACATAAGACAAGGTAGTGCACTGAGTGCGCTCTTAGTGTATTTCCGAATGGAGACCAAGTACTCTCGCCGTATGCACTCAGCCCAAGCACTCGGGTCCTTCCTAGGAAGAGAAGAACTTGGCCACAAAAGACAAAATGGAAGTTATGCTAGGACACATGAGACAAATGAGCACACTGAGTGCTCTCTTAGTGTTATTTTGTATGGTGCCTAAGCGCACTTGCCACATACACTAACTCCATGCACTCGACTCCATCCTAAGATGATTCTTTTTGGTCATACAAGACAAGAATACACTCTTCTCAAACACTATGGAAAGAGTGTAAGGATTTGTGTAAGCTTCCCCCTTGTAAGAGAGCACACTACAGGTACACAGTAAAGAAAACATTGTATGAAATGGCCTCAATCAACCATACCTCAGTTGACGATTACGACATAGCCAACCTCATGACCGTGCGGTGGCTTTGGATCGAGAAGACTTGTTTTGCGTCACGCTGTGGGCAGTGGAAGGACAAGAAGTGTCCGTGGCTGTTAAAGGCTCATGTCAACGGACGTCATGGCAAACTTGTCGTCGGCCAGTTTGTTGATGGCCACCACTATGATCATGGTACAAGACATAGAGATCCAGCAAAAACAATGCGCTGGGTTAGTTGGCAGATTTCGTCCATGTCGAAGCGCAACCCCACGGCCATTATCAAGACCCTTGAGGTTGTGGTCAAGAAGAGCACCGGCAAGGAGGTCGACAAGAACACTCTGGACAGCGCGAGGTCAAAGACGCAAGAGCGGATTATGGGCCGGAAGGACATGGCCTCGTATCTCTTTCCAATCTACTACGAGGAGGTGAGCATGCTTTGCTTTATTGCTTAGGTGTAGTTGATGTTTTTTGCTTGAGGCTTGAAAACTAACTGTTCCACTCTTCCTTTGAACATGCAGCTCATGTGTGTCGATCCCAACACCCATACCGTTGCCAAGGCAACCAAGGACGGAGTTTTCCATCGTACTTTTTTTGTTCCTAGCACCACCATCCTAAGGTTTCAACATTGTCGCATGCTCCTGACTATGGACGACACATACCGTACTAGTACCTAAAAGGTTGAGTGAAAAAGCGAAAAATATGAAGACAAATAGTTGTGGAGGTAGGTCAATTGTGTACAAGGATATTTCCGTTTGCCACTTATTGTTTTTTCTTATGAGGGGTCAGGCTTGACCCTGTCTGTGCGCATATCGAGCGAAGTTCGAAGTTTGGATTTTGAAATCTCCCGCGCTTGGCAGCGACGCTACGCATGCACCAACGTCAGTGCGTGGTCTGCCTTGCAGCGCGTCACTACCTTCTCTCCATACTGTGTAAAAGGCTGCAGCCCTGCACGTACTTGTCATTCCTCTCCTGCCCCAACTGTCACGTCCTGCTATCCTCTCCTGACCGTCCACTGACAACCCACCATGACTGGCAAGATTACTTCCTACTTCCAGCTCGTCGACACTGGCGAGTACGAAGCGCATCTTGAGCGCATGGTTACTGAGAGCAAGGCCCGTCCCGTCAAGCCCAAGACACCGAAGCGCAGGGTGGGTCATCCCCCTCGGGTCATCGACGTGCACAACTTCGCACGTGTGCCTATGCCTCCATCTGCATCTGTCACGGCTGCTCCCATTTAAGAGAAACCCATCATCCTCGCTTTTGGCAATTGTGATGAAGACATGGAGACAAACATTGACAAGGAGCCAACGGAAGCACCTGTTGCAAAACCATCTGTACCATCGCCAAAACAGAAGCGGGTGTACCACAACTGGTTTGCCGAGGGTCACATCCACATCATCCATGCGGCTGTGGTGGACAAACGGCATGCGATGTATGCGGCAGCCCTACGTCATCTTCGTGCTACCCACCGTCAGCTCGCCGGTTACTGTGTCTACGACGAGCTCAGTGACACTTCAATGAAGCGCTGGTACCGCCCGGACAAGCAAAGGGAATTGCATGACCGCTTTGAGGACATCATGCGTATCAGCCCAAAGACTCCGGTGAGGGCGGATGCAAAAAACAAGCGCATGCACGGCGGATGTGGCAGGCCCGGCTACTTTGCTGGTGTGCCCGAGCTGAAGGAGAAGAGAAAGTCGGAGCTGACACGCATGCGTACTGCTGGCGCACCGCTCAACTCTACCGTCATCCGCGACACCATGCTCCGTCTGACGAATGACGCAGGCATGACTGAGGTGGACGGCAAACCTTCCAAGCGGCTGTACTCAACCTCGTTCTGCCGCAATTTCATTCGACGTGAACTCAACTGGAGCTGGCGCCAAGCCTCCTCAGCACCCCAACGCATCCTCACCGATTGGGCTGCACGTTGTGAACAACTGTTCACACGTGCAGCCGTCTACTGCAGCCTGTACAAGATCCAGGAGGCCTTTGTGGTCAACGCGGACCACATGGGCGTACAGCTCATCTCCAGTCCTGATGCAACGTGCGCAACCCTCGGATCCAAGCATGTTCCAGTCTTCCGCCGTGACAATAAGCAAAGCATCACGACGGTGCTCGCCACAAGCATGGCAGGCAAGATGCTGCCATGCCAACTGATTTTGGCTGGGAGCACCAACCGTTGCCACCCTGATGACCTCAATGCCGAGAAGGCACAACACCACTATGGGTGGCAATGCACCCATAAGCCGAACCGGTGGGCCAACACGGACACCACCAAAGACTGGTTTGCGAATGTGCTTGACCCATGGTACCGCGGTCAAGTGCGCTGAGCATGACAATGAGTACGGGAAGGCCTACGTGCTCGTTATCATCAATGCATGGAAGCCACCTTCATTGAGTTCTTTCCAAGCATGGGTCAACGAGCACTGTGCATGGGCCAAGCTTTTCTACATTCCGGGCAGCTGCAACAACAAAGTGCAGCCATGTGACATGGGGCTGCAAAAGCCGCTAAAAGACAAGCTGAAGGAGTCCTACTCCAAGATCATGGTAGAGACACTCCTTGAACACTCGAGGGTGGAATTGTGCATGAAGATGGTCAAGGAGGCAGCTGCAGGATGGCTGCTTGATGAATAGCTTGGCTTGCATGACCGACCCGAGCTCCTGAAGCGTGCATGGACAGCTGTAGGCTTCGATAAGATTTTGAAGCAGGAGTTTCAGCAGGAGGCAGCAAGTCAGATGGTCACTTTTCTGTGCAACCCCGTTTATGACGGGTTTGGGGAGGATTTTTTTGACATTCTTGCTTCTCTGTAGATTTTGTAACCTCCTGTGCTCATGAGGAATTCTTTTTGCCTGTCTTTTCTGTGATCCGCTGAGCTGGCATGACCATGACGTGTGCACGTACGCTATTTGTTGGAGTTGATCGCGCGCTCGCTCACAAACTTGTCATAAAGCCTCGCATGTGTCCCACACAGAATACAGAGTCCATGGACAAATTGACAAGTACGTCCATAACCTGACTTAGGGAGAAGGACTAAAGTACGTTACTTGATTTAGGACAAAGTCAAAAAATCATGGAAAAAAGATTAATTAAAACACCTTTTAGATACTAGTACGGTATGTAAAAAAAGCGCATCAGCAAGTTCTAATCATCTGCTTGTTCTTCGATGCCAACAACAATGCGGTGCCCATGGCTTGGGCCGTGGTGATCGGTGAAAACGAAGACGATTGGAAGTGGTTTTGCTTCCACTTGTCTTTGACATACCCAATGGCCGTGATGAAGGGCACAATGGTCATCAGTGATCGTGACAAAGGGCTGCTCAACGCTGTCACCAAGAAGCTACTTGGAGCCTAGTACAACTACTGTGCCTTCCATCTGAGGGAAAACGTGCGGCAGAAACATGGCAAGCTGGCTGGCTACTGATTTTGGAGGTTGGCACATGCGCTCATGGAGGTTGAGTGGCAGAGGTGCAAGGAGCAGCTTTGTCTCATTTGTCTACGCGCAGCTGTCATGCTACTTGGCGGCATAAAGAAGGAGCAATGGAGGAGACTCTACTGCCCAGTTGGTCGCAGCGGGACCACAACTTCCAACGCCGCCGAGTCTTTGAACACTCGCACTGTCAAGGTTTAGGAATTGTTTCCCTACTACTACTTCATGCCTCTGTACATGTGGGTGTAGTGCTTACTTGTAGATTGCTACAAGCTGAGGAAGCAAGTGAAGGGCCAGCTTGCGCAAACTCCAGAGAAGTGCATGCTCCACGCATCCGTCAGCAGCACGGACTGCAAGGTGAAAGAGGAGGGCCCACACTCGGCCACAATCAATGGGCCGAGCAACTGACAGCATTTAGTGAACATGCAAGAGAGGACTTGCACTCGCGGTGGGTGGAAAGAGTGGGGGAAGCCTTATGTGAATACTTGTATGTTCATGACTGGTAGGGGTGAAAATCCGGAGCCGTTGGTGGATGTGCATCACACCCGCATGGCCTACTGCCGAACATACAACCACCCTATGCCCGGTGTCATCCGTATCCACCTCAAACATCCAAAAGGCAAGTTGAAGAAGCAGGCCAGACCCAAGCGTGGACTTGGTTGCCCGAAGAGTGCAAGGTGGGAGAGGGAGGAAGAAACAAAGAAGAATTACATCTAGTGGCAGTGTGATGTCTGTGGGCACAAGAAGTGCAAGTGCCCCAACCCTCCGGCTGTCCAAGGTGCAGCATCTGCTACGGCCAATGCGCAGATGCTGCACCTCCAACAGCATAGAGGTGCAGCATCTGCTACAAGATGCTACTTCGGCTTCAGCGCACAAAAGAGGCCATTCGCACCAAGACAGCGGCTGGACACTATCATGCCGTGCCTCTAAGTGGTGGAGGACAAGCGGTGGGAGCTGGGGTACCTAGGCGAGGTGCTGGGGCATGGGCAATAGAGGGAGTAGAGATGGGGACAGGTGGGAAAGGTGGAGTAGAGGAAGAGGGGGCTGATGCAGTTGGAACAGGTTAGGCAGCCGCACGGGCAGAAGCGCGAATGGCTGCTACCAGCGCAGTGGCAGTGCTGGGTACAAGTGTGCTGGGTTCCAACATGGCAAGTGGTGGAACATCTACAAGTGTAGCAGTTGGCTATGTTGGACACGCTACATCACATAGTGCTGGAGCAGCTCCAACGGCAGTTGCTGTAGGTGCAGGTGTAGGACCACTATACAGTCGAGAGAACAAAGGAACGTATGACAGAAGATAAGAAGAAGTGTACGACCCTGAGAGGTACATCTTGCCTGACTCTGAGGATGAACAAGAGGATGCGGACAGGTACAGATTTTTGAGACATCAACATGAGTGGGAGAGGCGCGAAGAGATTTTCCAATGGGCAGTAGTAGTACAACAAGCTTGTCGGCTTAAAGAGTCATGGGACGACGAGCTTGATGAGGTCAATGACGACACATTCATGTAAGTACTCATCGGATCCCCTGAATCCATAGAAAGTACCCCGTGTATGTTTATGTGTGTGTTTCATTTGATAAAAGGAATTTCATGTTCCTGTTTCCCTTGTGTATGGAGGTGAGACTGTGTACAACCTGGAACCAAGAGGTTAGCTTACTGGTGGCCTATTCTGCGGGTGCCTAAAGGTCTCATTGTTGAAGCATTCATGGAGGGACGGGTCAGACAACACGTGGCCCAAGACAGGGAGAAGTCCCAAAAGTAATAGTGCACCGTAGTGATGTTTTGGAGTGCTCCGTAAGCTTGGAGCCTGGGAATTACATCGGTGTATGTTCATAAAAAAATGTCCTCATATCCATCAGTTGTGGATACGTTGTGTGAATTTTCTCATAAAAAACAACTGATGTATCCAGAACACATGCAGACACTGTATAAATGGAACAGAGGGGTCTCATTGTTCAACCTCTGTCCATATTCATTATTGCACATCTACAACGGTATTCAACTCTTGTGTTCAAGACTAAACAAGGTTATTATGGATCATCCAACTGCACAGTACGAGAGCCAATTGTTCTCTCCTTCTTGGCTGGAGTGTGTACTGCACATGTATTATTCAAGTTATGGCCTGCTGGTATTTGTACCCAAGTCACAAAAGTGTATTGCCGCACATGTCCAGCACAAGATGACTCTTCAGCTGGTTCAAGTGTTATGGAGGAAGACGCAGTAGAGGATGATGACATGCTTGACGATGTCAATAGCAACATGGACTATGAAGACTGTGTTGGAGATGTGGACAATGTTTTTGCCTCAGACTGTTGCGAGCCAGGGCGGATGTTCCCAGCTTGCGACATCATTAGTTGGCTATACTCACTTCCTCCTTCGGTTAGGGAGTGGAATATCAGTGGATGTCCATGACAATATTTGTGCAAATGTATTTCTTTGAACTTGAAGGAACATTGAAGGACCATGTTGCTTTCCACATATTCTCCATCTTTCACTCTTGTAAAATGACATGAAAAAGAGCCTTTAACAACATAGGCATTTCAGTTTGACATTATCATTATTTTACATGTGTTTTAAGATGATATTGAGTACAAAACAACTTCACGTTGTCACCAACAGTAACTTGGTATGAAACGTCATCATTTCGTTTTTCTTCAATTTGATAGCAGCAGAGTTCATACTCCGATTCCCACCAAATAAACACGAGGTCATATCTGCCAACAACAATGTATCCAATGACACGTTATCACGCGAGCACCACAAATTGTATTAGCCGTCGCTAGGTTTCAGCGTCGACAATGCCCAATGGGTTTCAGCCTCAGATCGGGTCATCATCGGTCGGAAAACAACAAAAAACCAGCTTCTTAGGCTTTGTTGCCAATGAACACTCATCGGACACAGTGACCCTTTGGCCGACTTGGTAGCATTCACCAACGACCAACATGCCAAAGCGCTGGAGGTGGATATGGTGTTGTAAAGCAAGAGTTCACTAGATATGGCATTGATGTATAAAATGACACATGTGTATCATACCTAATGTCTGGACCATTGGACACCGCATTACTAAAGTTCCAATGTTTGGACATGCTGTGGTTAATGTGTGAAACCTGGATACCCCGATGATTATCCAGAATTCAGTGGATTTATGGTCTCTCCCCCATCTTAGATCCCGTGGAAAACACTGAAACCAACAACATGATTCAACTCATTTTTCAAAAGGGATCAAATAACGCAAAAATAAGAACTATTTAGTCTTTAAGTTTCACCCCATCGGTCAACTATTGATTCCATCTGTTACGTACCAGATGTACACAAGTCCCAGATCATCCATAGTGGACATTTATTCTATTTCACAAAGAGCCCATCGCGTTGCAAGGACAGCAATGTTTACTCTGACGGCCGAGAGCAACTGCCCCGCCTCTAGTGGATATCCCCAAACTGTTTGATAGCTTCAACCATTCTAGAGAATCTACAAGCAGAAGTGTCACGACCTTTTGGTCGACTTCTCAATGCATCTAAGAAAATCTGGATTTGAAAAGATGCATCGCACATTTTTGCCATCAATTCTCAAAGACCCCCGACTTCTCGGCGTACCTTCTCGAATCCAACCACTCACGATCTGACTCCACACGCGTCGCTCAACATTCGACCCAACGGCCCCAACTATGCTTCATTCGTAACTCATCACTTGCATGTATATATTTGACCATTACAACATGCATCATTGAAGTACACGTACCGCTAATCGTAAACTGCTCAGGTGTCCCAAATTCTAAGTAATGGTTTGCCTTGCAACTTCTACTTGTTCGCCATATACGCTCCGTTTGGTGTAACACCTGGTATTAGAGCTTTGCGGTCATGGAGAGGCATCTGACTACATAACCCATCCGGAGGACTACCTTGCATAAGTCTTTAGCACATCTCGCACGTCAAGACATTGAAGAATTTGCGACTACAAAGTGAGGCAAGCGAGCGGAACTGATGACCAGCAGTGGGTCTTCGGCGACAACTTCGGCGATGGAGGAGCAAAATGTGCCAATGCACGCGAACCCCAAAGCAACAGCAAATGCTCACATGGAAGGCTTTGCGGCAGCTTGAACAACTCTTACGGATTCGGCGACCAATCTAGTCACGGACCTGATGGTGATAAACCAGCCGCCCCTACCAACAGCCTTGATGGCGACAGCACGGATGACAGGTGGCACGAGACGACAGGCGCGGATCAACGAGGAACTGGCAAACAAGATCTCCACACTCAAAGGAATCAACAGCCACCTGCTACAGCAACTCAACATCGCGATGGATGCTATCCATAACGTGGGCGCACTTGAAGCAGTGCTCATGGAGAGAAGTTCCCAACTCTTGAACAGACCCAAAATTCTTCCGACTCCACCAAACCCGTTCGATCCTGCTAACTCAATAGGACCAACGGTTCAAATGTGGCTGACGAATTCGGAGGTGTACTTCACCCATGCTTGGATCAACGACGATCACAAGAAGATTGACCTCGCGGCCGCTCTTTTGCGTGGCACGACGTTAAGTTGGTGGTCCAACCTAAAGATCATCCAACGCCAGCAAGAGACCGGTAGAGCATCGTCGATGACTCACGACGCCCGTCTCACATCAACAACGGCAGGTGTTCTACCCTTGGAGCAGATTAACCCACAGTGGCAAGACGCGCTGATGCCACCAACTGATAGGAACAAATTTTTGTGGGCAATGCTTGGACGCTTTGGACAGCTGAACAAGAAGTCTAAAACATGGTACAAACTCTAGCGTCTGCATCAGTAATCCAGCGTGGCAGAGTACATGTGAAGTTTCAACAAGATCATCCCCGGAGCAGACATCCCTCCCGAAAAACTCTATTTCACTACAATGCCTTAAGCAAGATATCCGGCAAGCGATCGCTGTCTTTGGCATCCAGAACAACTTGCCGGGAACGTTTGTAGCAATTGAAAGGATGGACAATGCCGACAACAATGCTTGGATCCAGGAATCCTACGGCTGGTGACATCCTAACAAAGATTACCATAGAAATGGGAAAAATCAGTCAACAGACACCTCGACTCCGATGGAAGTAGACGCTGTGAAGTAGAGAGATACCCAAACCTGCTATACCTGCGGAAAAGTTGGGCACATCGCTTGAAGTTTTCGGAGCAAGCAGCACACCAAAAAGGGGGGGAAGTCACAGAAGAATGAGTCAAAAAACGGCAAAGGGCAGGAGTAAATGGCATAACTCTTGTCCGTGAGAAGCGATGTGCACCGAACAATTGCCAATCTGAACGGCCCACGTTGCCATAGAGGGTTTATGAGATCGCAAAGTTCGATGAGGGGTACGAGGACAACCAACCGGCGATATTGCTAAAATTTCAGCCTCGAGGATGCAGAAGTTGTAGAATGGTACCAGTACTATTGGATGGAGGAGCTTCACACAGCCTTGTCAGCAACAACACGGTTTTGCAAGCTCGGTTTGCAGACTAAACTATGGGTGTTCAAAGGAAAAACCGTCAACAGGAGACTACAGATACAGAGAGTCCAAGAACCACTACGACGATAAGTGGGAGATCTTTGAGATGTAATGGTCTGGAGATCTTGTCCAGTGAGCGATCAAAAAATCATCCTCGGTCAGGATTTCTTGTACCGGCACCATCCGCAGGTTGACTGGAACAACGGGGACGTCTACATGGAGATTGATGGTTCTAGATGACAACTTCCGCGTGCGGGACGGAAGCGAACAATAGAAGCGGTAGAGGTGGAAGCAGCAGAGGTAGCCGTGGAAGCCAAAAAGCGACAACCGGAGCAACCGATACTGCTCAACGTGGCCAAGCATTGTATACGAGGGGCTCGTGCATGGCTGATACATCTCGAGCCAATTAGAGAAGTGCAAGTGGCAAAAACTGACTCATCATCGGCCTCATCAGCCTCATCTGCCTTGACAAAGTTCGCGATAGTACCCAAAGAGTTTGCATCGCTCATCGAGGAGCTTGCGGACTTCTTCCCCAACGAACTTCCAAAAACCTTACCTCCTCACTGAGACATCAACCATCGCATCAAAGTGAAGTCGGGTAGCAGACTTACCGTCCAAGGGGCCTATCAGATTAACAATCACGAGCTGACGAGCTGAAGAAGCAGCATGACAAGATGCTCATTCAGGGGTTCATACGTCCATCCACGTCACCATACATGACACTAGTACTATTTGTGAAAAAGAAAACTGGCAAGATGCAGAAGTGCGTGGATTATCAGATGTTGAAAATGTCTACCATCAAGAACCGCTACCCTCTCCCTCGAGCGGACAAATTTTTTTGCCAACTCCGAGGAGCCCGAATTTTCAACAAAATCGGCTTATCTTGCGGATATCACCCAATACATGTGGCAGCCTCCGACATAAAAAAGACAGCATTCCGAACTCGCTATGGACACTTCGCATCCACAGCCGTATGGACTCACACATGGCCCAACAACATTCATGGCGGCAATGAACGACGATTCCCGTCTTGCCTCGATGACTTTGTCATGGTGTACCTCGACAACGTTCTGCTCTACATCGGTACCCTGAAGGAGCACGATGGACATCTTCGAAAAGTCATCAAAGTTTTACGAAGAGGAATCTTTTGAAAAAACTCTCAAAATGCGACTTCGGTCGTTGTTGGATTGAGTTTTTGGATTATGCCATCAACAGTGGGCGGATCACCATGGATCCAAAGAAAGTGGCAGCAGTCGCTGATTGGCTGACGCCGACCAACATTTGAGAAATTCAAGCCTTTTCGGATTCTGTAATTACTACTGGTAATTTGTGCGGGACTACGCCCAAGTGCTAGCGCCTTCTTCCAATCTCACTTGAAAAGAAAACGAGTGGCGGTGGGGAGACATCAAACAAGAAGCTTTTTTCGCTTTGTGGAATGCTCGGACCCCAGTGCCAGCCCTACAATTAGCTGATCCAACGGTCGAATACATCATGGCTACGGATGCATGAGACCAAGCCATTGGCGCGATTCTTTTGCAAGATCACGGCAATGGCAAACGACAGGTTGCCTACATGTCTAGAAAACTACGAGGACTGGAACTGAACTGCGCGGTCCACGAAAGGGAGATGCTGGCGATCGTGCATGCATTCAAAACGTGGCGATGCTACCTGGTGTTGTTTATGCATCATGTGCACCAACCACCATGCGTTGGAACATTTGAAAACGTAGCCAAATCTCAGCCGACATCAAACCCAATGGATGGAGTTCCTTGAGTCTGGGTTTGACGTTGAAATCGAGTACCGGCCAGAAAAATCCAATCCGGCAGACGCACTCAGCTGCCAACCAGATTTAATGACCGACGTGGCAACCCTACAACTACAACAAGATCCCTACCTCGAGTGGGTGTTTGCACGAGGCTACAACGAGCACGGTGGACACGATAAATCCAAGTTATGGTTCAACGTACCCTACTGGCGATGTCGCTTTTCTTGCCAAGTAGTCGTTCATCCGTGAGCTTCGCAGTATGCTATTCGAAGAGTTCTATGACACCGGTCCAGGTGGACACTTCGGGGAGGACAGAACATTGAAAACTTACTGGTGGAACAAGATGCAATCTGACGTGGCCAAGTTTTGCAAAACCTGCGGCACATGTCAACGACAGAAATCCCGCACGAGGCCACCTCGACTTCTGCAACCGCTCCCCATTCCGACGAAACCATGGGCAGACATATCTGTGGACTTTGTCACTGAATTACCAGTCACACACAAGGGATATGATGCCATCCTCGTGGTTGTTGACAGGTTTTCTAAAATGTCCCTCTTCATCCTAACAATGACCACCGTCACCGCTGAGGGAACATCACGACTATTCCTAAACAACATCGTACGACTCCACGACGTACCGAGAATCATCATGAGCAACAGAGACAGTCGATTTACCCTTCGTTTTGGCGCAAACTGATGACTCGATATGGAAGCAAGATTCTACTTTCAATGGCATTTCATCCTCAAACTGACGGTCAAACCGAGTGGACAAATCAGACGCTCGAACAACTGTTCTGAACACTATGCAAACCTCATGGGACAGATTGGACACAAAAACTCCCCACCCCCAAAATTGCATATAATTCAACAGTTTCCACCGCAACATGTAAAACTCTATTTGAAGTAGTGTATGGCAAACTTCCTGCCACACCTGTCAGACAACGGAGTCGTAGAATATTCCAGCAGTCAACGTTCAAAGCCGAGACTTCACCACTGTTTGGGAGGAAACATGGCAAACTCTTGCGAAGACACAGGTAGCGATGAAGCGATCAGCTGACCGACATCGCATTGACAACATCTTCACCACTGCCGACAAAGTCATCCTCAGCTTGGTGAACATCAAGCGTCGCGGACCCGAGTGTTCAAAGCTCAAATCCCGACATTCAATATGAGCAGACTCAAGCACTACCGAGACCCCAGAGGGAACTTCCTTGGTAGAGATGTCCCTCCTTCGCCTCTCGTTCAAGTGGACGAAGACACAAAATGCGTCATCGAGGACATCCTCGGCCATCAACAATGAGGCAAGACGATAGAATATCTTGTCAAGTGGCACAACTACGACTACGCGCATAACAGCTGGAAGCCCTACGACAACCTCTTAGACGTCGATCATCTCATCGACGGCTACTAGCATTGTCTCCGAGCCACAACTACACGCGCGCCCGGACGTCGCGGCTAAAAGGGGGGAAGGTGTTACTGTAACGGGTCAAACCTCGAGCTCCTACTCTGAAGTTGTCGCCAGAGTTCGCCGAATGGCGTTCTCAGTCCGTATCACGGGTTTTCCCCCTTCTTAGGACTGAGGGACAATCGTCATTGACGACCCAGAGTAGGGAGACTCGAATACTTCGAGTCTCTGGAGGCCCATTTCCGTTTTTGACCTTATCCCTGGTTTTGGAACCCAAACCGGGGGTTTTTACCATGAACTCGTGTGTTCGCATGAGATATTTTGTTGTTTTTATGTCGCAAACAAACTTCAATTCATGTTTTGACGTTCTGGCGCGAAATTGTCGCGTGCAAGGCACGTTGGCGATTTTGTGCCAGTTATCTCGCCTCTCGTCCCTCGTCCTCGCTCGCTCGCTTTCGAGGAGGGCGAGCGGGGGCAAGGACACGAGGCCACGAGGCCTCGCCCTCGAGGCCCTCGTGGGCCCTCAGCCGCCGATCGGGCTAAAGCCGCGATCGGCGGCTGGCGGCTGGCCGGCCGGTCGCTTGGCCGGCCGCCGGCCGTCCAGCCAGCCGGCAGCAAGCTGGCCGGCGGCCATCGAAATGCTGGCCGCCGGCCAGCCCTTGCTGATGCGAGGGGTGGTGCGCAACCATTCCTCGCTCTAGCAAGGAGGGAGGGCGCAACTGGCCCTCTTGCTACATTCCTCCCCACTAATTATGAACCGTATTGGTTCATGAACAACAACCAAGATTGTCAGTTAGTTAGTCATCAATATTGTAAATGAAACATAACAATTTCAATCACCAGCTAGACATGAACACGTGCACGGTACTTGGACCTAAGCAGCAGCTTGTAGGTCAGCACGGCTAGTGGCCTCCCCCCTTTAGGCTGGAGCATCCGCGCGTCAACTATGTTGGGCGTCCCCAACCTCCTATGGTCGCTGTCCATGAATACTCCCCTGTGGGAATGGTGTTCACTTTTTCCGCGTTCAGGTAGTACCTCCTGCCACGCGTCAATCTATGCGAGCTGCAAGCTTGCTCCAGTACTTGTTGACCACCCTTGTGGATGAAGGAGATTCAGGCTCCCATGAATTATGTTCAGGTCCACAACCGGCCCAATGAACAAAGTACTCCCTAACAATTCACGAACGAAGAGTACGCTCTCGGTGCTAGAGCAAGCGAAGGACCTCGTATTTGCCGTCGGCAGCAAGGACTGCTGACGGTGGCTAAATGGTTCCGTCTTTCTTGTATGAAGCCAGCAGGCTCACATGAAACACGTCATGTATCTTCATACTCGGCGGAAGTAGCAATGGGTATGCCACAGGCCAGATGCGTGCTACAATGGGAAACGTTCCAATCCACTTCGGTAGAAGTTTTCTTGCCCCTAGCGACCAACCAAATGTTTTTAGTGCTAAGCAACATTTTTTCACCAATGTCAAATGAGACCTCCCGGCGACCTTTGTCAACATATGCCTTTTTGTCGCTGCCGAGCTGCTTTAAGGTGACCCTTTGCCTCCTATAACAAGGAGTCGATGCGCTCGGCAAAGGCTTGAGCGGAAGGAACCTGCCCTTGTGTGCTCCCACTCTTCACCAATGAAGAGGGTACCATAGGATGCCGACCACTGTTCAACACAAACAGTGTGAACTATGTAGACTCGTTCACGGAGTTGTTCACTACAAACTTTGCCAGTGCTAGGAATTCGTCCCAATCATGCATGGCAGGGTCCACGTACATGCGGCGCATCTGCTCCAGAGTGCGATTCATGCGCTTTGTTTGTCTGTTAGTTTGTGGGTGAAATGCTGTCGACATTTGCGGCTCACTGCCGAAGTACTCGTGCATTCCTTGCCAGAACTTACTAGCAATTTTTTCATCTCGATTGTAGATAATGCGCAATGGCAAGCCGTGGTACTTTGCGACACCCTCAAAGAAGAGACGGGCGGTCTCCTCTGCGTTCACGTCAGTGGTTGTAGAAATGATGTGTATCATCTCCATCCACAACCAGTAGTATTGCATCGTGGCCACGGGTCGTGTCCGGAAGACTAGTAATGAAGTCCATACTGACGCACTCCCATGGAGTCCCGGGAATGGGAAGCTGTTGGAGGATTCCAACAGGCTTCTTGTTACTAGCCTTATTCCTAAGACATGGATCACATATCATATAGTACTTACAGACACCGACACTCCATCCTGGCCACCAATAGTGGCCCGAGAGTGCCTGTCCTGTCTTTCGGGGTCCCACATGACTTGCGACTGGCGGGTCATGGAACTGGGAGATAATCTTTGGTCGAAACTCTCCTGAGTTCGGCAAAACAACTTGTTTTTTGTGCCAGAAGATTCCTGTGGCCTCCACCAAGCCGTACGTGTCCACATTTTGAGAGTCTTGAAACCAAGAATCCACACATTATCCCATCTAGATCCTATTTATGAAACCGTCGTAATGGATAATCTCTCGTGGTGGTTGCCGCAGAGGTGCAGGGGGATCTGGTGATTGTACTGTTGCTGTTGCAATGGCCATAAAACACCCACCGACCTCGGTGGTTGCCTTAACTTCCACAGGCTGTCAGCTTAGTGGATCGGCCACATTGATGCATCATGGCCAATATTCCCACGTGAACGAGAATTGACTCAAGTATTCACTCCAATGTGCCTGTCGTCTTGACAGGTTTGGTTGCGTTTGGAAAAAAACCAATGGATTATGGTCAGTCACGACCGTCACACCCCCTTCAGCACCCTCGAGGTAGCAACGCCACATCTTGAAAGCATGTACTACCGCAAGGAGCTCTTGATCTCGAGTTGTGTACCGTGTTTCTGCGGAGATGAGCTTCCGACTCTCATACACAACTGGGTGACCGTTTTGCATGAGGACGGCTCCAAGTCCTACTACCGACGCAAAACATCAAACCTCCCACGGTTGCGATGGATCCGGAAGAGCCGGGATGAGTGCCGTGGATAGAAGCTCTTTGACTTTGAGAAAAGTGTTCTCACAATCAGATGTCCATTCCTAACGCACGTCTTTTTGTGTGACCCAGTTTCGTGGTGCTACCAGGGTCGAATACCCTTGCATAAACTGTCAAAAGTAGTTTGCAAGACCAAGGAAAGACCAAAAATGCCCAATAATTTTGGGGCATGGCCAGTCCACAACGGCTTGGATCTTTCGTGGGTCGACATGGATGTCGTCCTTGCCGACGATGTGTCCAAGGTGTTCGAGCTCATCTTGTGCAAACTTGCACTTGCTCACTTTTGCATAAAACTTCTGTTCTCAAAGGATTGCGAGAACTTCGCGCATATGTTCTATGTGCTCTTTTATTGATTTGGAGAAAAATAGGATGTCGTCCAGGTAAACCAAGACAAACTTTCCGAGTTGCTTGGCGAACGTTTGGTTTATTTCTCCTTGGGCGGGAAGGTTGCCGGGGCATTTGTAAGCCCGAAGCATAACACTCGAAACTGATAGTGTCCCATATGCGTTTGAAACACGGTTTTGGGCACATTATCTTCCGTGATGCAGATTTGATGGTATCCTTGAGACAAATCCAAGGACAAAAATACTTTTGCACCGTGGAGTTGGTCAAAACGGTCCTCAATTTGTGGTAAGGGGAATCAATTTTTCACCTTCAACTTGTTTGACGCCTAGTAATCCACGCACATGCGTAAACCACCGTCCTTTTTGTTCACAAAAAGGATCGGCGCACCGTACGGCAAGCTATTGGGCTCAATCCACCCTTTTGCAAGGTACTCTTTGATTTGGCATTTGGCCCCACGCCTTTCTGCTGGACTAAGGGGATACATGGGTCTGAACGGAGGAGTCGCCTCCGGTTGCAGCGGCATCGTGTGGCCCATGTGTCTTTCTGGTGGAAGCTCAGCGGGTGGGTCTTGGAATACATCTGAGAACTCCGCCAATAGAGATTTGATCTCTTGTGGCGTGTCTTCCTTCACGTCATCCTCCATTTTCTGCAGCTGCGCCAAGAAGTATCAATAACCTTGTCGAATACATCTCTTGACCTGTATCGCAGACAAGCTGGCATGGACTTTGAGTCGGGTCAGGGATAAATCCGTACTCGTAATCAACATAAAGCGGCGCTGTCCTTTGCGGAGGATCAAATGATTTGATTCAAAGCACATTAGAGCCTTGTTGTAACGGAGCCAGGAATCACCTAGCGCCACGTCAAACGGGTCAAGAAAGTTGAGTACCTTCAACGTGATACTCTGTGTGTATCCCTAAATATTAATTTCTGCTTTACAAGTACCGATCACGTGTACCGTATGGTTGTCACCAACAACAACTGCGCCATTTGATGGTTCATACTTCAGGCTAACCTGTCGGGTAAAGCCAAGGCTAACAAAAAAGTCGTCTCCTCCTGTGTCAGCAAGTACGTTCATGGGAACACCAGCTAGGTGTCCTTTGAATTGCATCGTCATGTTGCATCTACTCTTCCGAGTGAACAGGCTCGATGACGGCAAGCCGAGTTTGTGATAAACAGAGAATATGTACGACGGGCATCACAAATCCCATGATTAACCCACTCGAGTCCACATCTTGTGGGCACGTGTGAATTTGACTAACACCTTCCAGTCTTTACATTTTACTGGGTCAAAATCGTCTACTAAAAGCATTGCAAACGTGATTGAACTCATTGCTTTGAGGGCATTTGCTTCAATCAGTGTGTCACACAACTCTTGCACATTGGTCGGTGTCACCACCACTAAGCATGTACGGTCATGCATTTTGTCCGGCGATGCAAGGTTTAGTGGACAATATCGGTCAGCAAGTGTAGAATGCGGTTCAACAAGAGGAGAGAAAACAACAGAGAAAATTGAACTCGTCAAAAACTCAATTTGTTTAAAGTCCTCATATGAAAACATGAACCCATACTCGTGATCCAGTTTTACCCCTTAGTGGTCCCCAGTAACGTCACTCGGGGGTATAGAAAACCCGTCCCACGGCCTTGCCCGTTACCACGGCCGGGCCCATTGCGACGACCGCGACCCTGTCCACGGCCCTGTCCGCGGCCTCCTACTGCACCATCCCCACGAGGTGCTTCTACTGCAGCTGATGCCGCGGCCTCTTATCCACCACCCGCAGCCTTTGGGCACTGAGCCCTAAAGTGGCCCGGCTGCAAACAGTTGTGACAGAGCCCTTTGTCGAGGGCTGCATTGCGACGCTCACGCACCGCCTCCAACTCGTCATTCTCGCGGCTGCGCTTGTTGTTGGGGCCCTTATGTCCACCAGCCTTCTTGGCTGTAGGATTTGCGGGCTGCTTTTCCTTGGCCCCGCCTTGCTGTCCAGCTGACCCACCAGCCCTTGTAGTGTCCATGCGCATGTCGGGACCTTGCTGCGCACGCGCGTTCGGCCGTGCATCAGAGTAGTGCTTCGGGTTCGCCGAATACACTTCGCTCATGTCATCGTGCAACGCCCTCCAGCTTGTCTAAGCTTGGCCAGTGGCTGTCATGTTGGTCTTATCCTTCATCTTCTCGCTAGCAAGACCATGAGCAAGTACTCTAGTAGCATGCACTCCGGTTACTTGAAGGTCCAAGTCCCATCGCCCTCGGTGAAGCATTCAGCTTCCTCCACGAGTGCGATGAACTTGCTCAAGTAGGATTTGAGCGATCTGCCCAGCTGCCTCAAGTCCTTGATCTTATGGAAGGCACGCTGTGCCTCCTCACGTTGGATGCACCTATTGTACATGATCGCGCAGAAGGCCTCCCACGACATGGGCTGCCACTCGAGGTGCGACTGTTGTGCACTCCACTTCTTGACCACATACTTGAAGAGTTTGTCTTCAAGCCTCGTCGTGGCAAGGTCGCCCCACTAGCTGAGTGGAGCCTTGTGGACACGTAGAACGTGCTCCATGTGATTCAGCCAGTCGGTCAGCTTCACGCCCTTATGGAAAATCTCCACACTGTGGAGGAAGGATGTGTTCATGACCGACCCCAAAGTCATCGAGGTAGGCAAGTCGTCGCTGCACCGGCAGTGGCATCCGCAGTTGCGGCACGTTGCGCTTGCTGCTACATCCGCACCTGGGTCACACTCTGCAATGCCTTGTCGAGGTCGCTGCATCAGCAGCTTGCCTCATGGGCGGCAAGGCGCTGCAGCTGGTGATCACGGTCGAGGTCCATGATGCTCTATCCGACATAGGCCAGCAGGTTGGCAAACGCAAACTTGAGCTTTCATGTCGTCAGAGCATCGGCAATAGCCTTCAGGGCCTTGCGTTGTCCGTGTACCCTTACCTACTGTAGGAGGGTACGGTTTGCGTACACGCCTCCAAGGAGTCCCATCTTTCGGAGAAGACTATCGTCGGCGACGACGCTCGAGTGGGCGCTGCCTTACCCCATTGTGGCCACATCGTAGGAAGGGGGTTCCGCCCCTATTCCTCCGAGTGGTGCCGTATCTCCACCGTCGGTGGTGATCTTGAGTCAGCCTGTGGCCTTAGCAGCAAACTCCGCGAGCCTACAAAAGTCATTGCAAATTGCTTTCGTGGCGTTGTCGTTCGGCTCGTTCTCGCGGGAACTACCCGTGTGACTACCTTCAGCGCCCTTCCTGATCTCGGCAGTCTTGCTGCCATTGGCAGCTTCATACGATGCAACGTGTGCCTTATCCTTCTCGAGCAATTGGCTCGAGTTTGCCGCACGACGATGGTGATGGTCACGATCCTTGTCGCCTTTGCCATCGTCGGCGTCGTGCTCTTCGTTGGGGTCCTCCTCCGGGAGATCCTCCTCCATCGCGTCGTCCGTCGCGTGGGGGTCGCCCACGTGTGCATTGACGTGCTCGTCGAGCTCTCTTTTGGCCTCCGCACGCTTCTCGGTAATACCGTGGTTGGCGTTGGTTGCCTTAGGCGGTACGGTGGCCTTAGGCGGTACGGTGGCCTTAGGCGGTACGGTTGCCTTAGGCGGTACGGTTGCCTTAGGCGGTACAGTTGCCTTAGGCGGTACGGTTGCCTTTGGGTTGGCAACCGTGCTCGCGGCGGCGGCTCCCAAAATTTGGAGTCCGCCGAGGGCGTGTGGTGAGAATGTCACCACCGTGTCCATGTTGGCCTTGGACGGTCCGGCACTTGCCATCTCGTCGTTCGTGCAACTAGCATGTGAAGGTCGTTGTGAGGATTACCTCACAAGGAGGAGGAATCGTCTCCTAAGATGTTGCTCTCACGATCGGTGAGGCAATTATGAATCTATTTTCTATTTTCCTAGGCCGCCACGTCAGCACAAGGTCGAAAGCTTTGAAACTAGTCTTTCTAAGCCGTGGCTCACGGCAATTGGTAGCGACTAGATTCTAGGAAAACAGAAAATTACAATACAAGGAATTAACAAGAAGTGTGAGTACCGCTCACAAAGCTAGGGCAAAGAGTGAGAGAGGAATTACAACAATTCCTAGCAACTCCTCCAATCCTTCTTCTAACTTCTTGTCTTCTTCATGTCTTCTTGTCTTCCTTGGCCTCCTCTTGATTCTTCTTCGCACGTCTTGCACCCATTGGCGACGTCCTCCTTGAGCCGGCGGCATTGGGGAAGCCGCTAAAAGCCCTCAAGGTATCATCCTACCTCTTTTAGGGCTTCCTCAAGCTATGAGAGCCCCTGGCCTTGGGAAGAAACGCTGTCCCAGTTTTCCTTTGAAAGAGGGAAGGAGAGAACCTTGAAAAGAGGGGAAATTTTTGGTGGTTTGGGGATGGGCACTCCCCACCCCGTCCCACAAAAATCCCTTAGGTCCCATGGAGGTGAGGAGAGACTGGAGGGAAAAGGCTCCCCTGAGTAGGGCTCTTTTTGAGCTCTCGTACACACTTAATGACACTTTAATTCGTTAGGCGTAGATCCCGTAGTCCCTTTTGTTTCTGCTGCTCCTTGCAGCTGCCGGCGGTATTTTACATAGGACATAGCCGCCGTTTCCGTCGAACCCTTGGCTGCGAGGATCGTCAGGCTCTGAGAACCACTATAACGAGTCGAACCTCCAGCTCCTGCTTTGAAGTCGTCGTCGGAGTTTGCCGAATGGCGTTCTCACTCTGCGTCAGGGGTTTTCCCCCTTCGGAGGACTGAGGGGAGATCGTCATCAACGACCAAGAGCAGGGAGACTCGAATACTTCGAGTCTCCGGAGGCCAATTTCCGTTTTTTACATTACCCCTGGTTTGGGGACCCAAACAAGGGGTCTTTACCGTGAACTCGTGTGTTCGCACGAGTTATTTTGTATTTTTATGTGGAAGTTTGTCGCAAACAAACTTCAATTTACGTTTTTACGTTCTAGCGCGAAATCGTCACGTGCGAGGCACGCTGGCGATTTCGTGCCTGTTCTCTCGCATCTCGTCGCTCGTCCCCCTCCCTCGTCCTCGCTTGCTTGCTTGCGAGGAGGGCAAGAGGGGGCGAGGGCACGAGGCCACGAGGCCTCACACGCGAGGCCCTCGTGGACCCTCCGCCGCCGATCGGGCTGAGGTCGTGATCGGCGGCTGGCGGGTGGCCGGTTGGTGGCCGGCCGGTCGCTTGGCCGGCCACCGGCCGGCAGCGAGCTGGCCCGCGGCCAGCAAAATGTTGGCTGCCGGCCAGCCCTCACTGACGTGAGGGGTGGTACACAACCACCCCTCGCTCCAGCAAGGAGGGTGAAAAGATGCAAGAAAGCTTCCTAGAAACACTCCCGTTGACCAGGCGTTAGTGCCTGTTCAGACGGTGATGACAGTCACAAGTCGTGCACGCAACGACAAGAGTTTGGCTAGGGGACACAAAGCAAAGTGTCTGAATGCTTCAATAGCATTTGTACAGAGAGATGAAAAATGATAGGTCCATGGCATAAATACCTGCTGCGGCGCACAGCGGGTGTCGCACGCGGCGGTCCAAGAGCTGTCCTAAAACCGGCCCAAAACCACTGTTTTGGCCATAACTCTGCACACCCATGTCAGAATGCTACGCCGTCTAAACCTAGACGTGTAGGATCACAAGACGGACGCTACGACTGGTCACATGCATGCATCCATCATCAAACGGTGGACACGCAATGCAAAAACATGTAAATTGGGCTCATGGCCAGTCTGCCAAAAAGACTCCTGCAAGCTGCAGAAAAAAGAGCAGGGAGTCCCGGCAGTGTCCGGGGCTTTGGAAAGGTAGTCGGCCAGCTCCAAGCTGGTAGTCCGCCGCCAGTCATTACACCGGTGTCACCACGGCCCACCTCAGGGATCTACACGAGTATGGACACGGCCGAGTGGTCAGAGTAGACTGTATAAGAACATCACAAATCACAACACTCCCCTAGGACCCGATGGAACGCATGTCCATACACGTGAAGCACTGAGACAAGTACATTAGTGAGTGTAAAACAGATGGGACACGGACACACATCCCACACTCAACCACCCTCAGGCATGGGGCGAGGCCCAACTGAACGAATGGCCACTAGGAACGTTCCGCGGGCTAGTGCCTTTGTCAAGAAATCAACACGTTGCATGTCAGTGCCAACCCACATGATGGAGATCACGTGTCGCTCCACCAGATCATGCACAAAGTGATGCTCAACCGCAATGTGCTTCATGCGAGCGTGAAAGACATCGGAGTTCTCCGCAATGGCGAGGGCACTCTGGTTGTTGCAACGAAGCACAATGGTGGGTACTGACTGACCAAGCTCAAGAAACAGGCGTTGCAGCCATTCCGCCTCAGCAACCCCTGCACCCAAAGCAACGTACACTTCCACCAATGAGCTACGTGCGATGCAGCCCTGCTTTCCGGTACACCAAGAAAGAGCGGTACCATCGAGCAAGAACACGTAGCTAGTACGGCTGCGTCCATCTTGGCTCCAGGCCCACTCGCTGTCAGTGTAGCCGTCAAGGACCATCGAACACTGTCGATGAAAGTAGAGTCTGAGGTACGGTGTGGAGACCACGTACCGCACCACTCGCACATGCGCGTGAAGGGCTCTGGCACGTGGAGCCAGCGAGAACTGAGTGAGAAGATTGATAGCAAAAGCGATGTCAGGACGTGTGTTAGTGGCCAGGTACATCAGAGTTCGTATGAGACGGAGGTACAAGGTCATTTCCACTATCTCCCCCAGCTCTATGGGATCATCCACCTTCGGGGCATCCTGCCCATTAGGTGTAAGAGGTGTGGAAGCGGTGGGCACTGCACCAAGGAGATCGCTGAAATGCTCCCCCACGACTTGTGCGTATCGAGCCTGATGCAACAACAGTGTCCGATGCCTACGATCTCGCACGATCTCCATACCAAGAAACACCAATACAGGATCGAGGTCCTTCATCCTGTAGGTAGTCTGAAGGACAGCCTTGGCCTCATTCACGACCTCCAGGGACGGAGTCGCAATCAGAAGGTCATCGACATAGACCAGGATGGCAGTGGAACGCTCGGGTGTCGGTATGATGAAGAGAGAGGGATCTGCCTTGCTCTGTACATATCCCGCACGAGTCAAAGTGCCGGTGATCTCCCGGTTCCAACACCGCGGCGACTGCTTGAGGCCGTACAAGGACTTGCGCAAGCGCCAGACCTTGTCACCGTCCTCAAAGCGTGGTGGTTGAGCCACGTAAATCTCCTCATCCAGAGAGCCATGGAGGAACGCATTGCTCACGTCCATTTGGTGCAGTTCCCAGTCATGTTGAGCCACTACACTGAACAGAGCTCGAGCTGAGGTCATGCGGCCGACAGGGGCAAAAGTGTCAGTGTAATCGACGCCCTCAATATGAGAGTACCCCTTGACGACCAACAGAGCCTTGTAGCATTCCAGCGAGCTATCCGGCTTCACTTTCTTGCGAAAGACCCACTTGACCTGAATAGCCTTCCTCCCAGGCGGAAGGTCGACAAGCTCGTAGACTCTGTGCTCTCGGATAGCGCGAAGCTCATCCTCACAGGCGACGCGCCAAGCATCAGCATCCTGTGATGAGAGAGCTTCCCTCAGGGTACCTGGGTTGTGTGCCACAGAGGGAGAGCTCTGTGTGGCAAGGGCACACGCCTCGGTGCTAGGCCTGACGACCACAAGATAAGCTGCTGCATCACAAGCAATATGGAACTCGCGAGTGATGAGATCGTGTCTACGGGACACGCTGGATGTACCTCTGTGAGCTTAGTGCGGACACTCAGGCCTAGGGCCTTTGCGCCGGGGTCACCACTCGCGATGTTGCGAGAGGGGCGCCTGGGTCCGGGGCCCGACGCTCGCAGAGCTCCGAAATCCAGTGGTGGAAGACGGCCACCGGGCTCACAGGAGTAACTTGAGCTCAAGGGGTGCATCTGAGGCTCAGGGACAGGCACGACCACAGCTGGTGGGGGCTGAGGCAAGGCAGCCGGTAATGCCATGTGAGGAAATGCGTGTGTGGGGGACACGGGGCTGGATGTGACAGTAGGAGCAGGTAAGACTGGACCTGACACAGAGGTAGGAGTGCCAGCAAACGCAGGTACAAGAGTAGGCGAGACTGGACCAGACACAGAAACAGGAGTGCAAGCAGACGTAGGTATTGGTGCAAAAGCTGCGAGAATTGAAGCAAGGACACCTGTGGGGTGTGAAACAGGCTGTATGGGCGAGGTCTCTGGACCGACGGCGATGATGGCCCGGTCATCAAGGGTTGGAGACAGAGAGGTGAAGGGGGCTCGAACAGACACATCAGCCTGGTGAGAGGTGCTCGCTGGCGTAGAAGTCTCCCCCATCCGCCGAGAACCCTCACAGGTAGGAACATGTGTGGCGGAGAGTGCAGCGATTGAAGTCAGGTCACGGTAGGTGAGAGACTCGAAAAAGAGCGCGTCGCGTGACTCAATGACGCGACGACGAGCAGGGTCCCAGAAGCACTAGGCCTTTGACCCTAGGGAAATACCTACAAAGGCACACAAGTGGTCCCGAGGTGAGACCTTGGACCCCTGGTAGTCCTCGGTGTACCACACGGAGGCCAGGGATCCCTAGATGCGAGCAAGACGAAGGTCAGCACGGTGTCCAAACCAGAGCTTATATGGTGTGATATGGTCCAAAAGCGGACCGTGCGAGAGGCGGTTCCAGTGCCAAGTCATGTTGGGAAGACCCTTAAAGACAAAGGACTCAGGGAGTCCGCACTCAGACCGCATAGCGTGAACCGCATCCTCTATGGTGCGGTTCCAACGCTCAGAAACACCATTCTGCTGAGGGGTAGTAGGAGAGGAGACATAGTGAAAAATCCCGTGCTCAGCAAAGAACCCGTCCATCTTGCCAAGGAACTCACCGCCACGATCCGAGCGGAAAGCATGTAGCATGTGATTTGACTGACGCTAAGCCATCACTAGCCAGAGTCAAACCGCAAGGGCGGCGTCGCTCTTCTCACGTAGGCTGTAGACCCACCGCATCCGGGTAAAGTCATCAGTCAGAGTCAGAAAATACCGGCCCGATCAGATAGGGACTCGACCGGAAGAGGACCGAGAAGGTCTGAATGAACTAGCTCGAGAGGCCGAAGCGCTGGAGAACGAGAGTCCAGGTAGGTGCATCGGTGCATCTTCCCTTCAGCGCAAAAGAGACAGTCGGTCTTGGGTAGCTTTGCGAAGGAATCCGCGTCAAGACCAACAGCTGGTTGCGTCCGAATGAGCTTCGACACAGTATCGGAGCCCACGTGACACAGACAGCGATGAAGCAACTGCTGGTGTTCCGAAGACAGAACACCAGTGACAAAGACCCGATCGGAGGAGGAAGGAGAGCAAGGGGAGGAGGTACGAGAGACGCGATACAGATGATCAACGACTGAGGCACGAAGGACAACGCTCCGAGTTTCAGTAGTAGTCACAGTCGTTGAGTCTGCGGTATGCTCTACAGAGAGACCCATCAGTGTGCAGGCATGCACAGAAAGCACGCTGAGCTCAAGATCAGGCACAAACAACACGTCGGAAAGGTACAAGGGGCCAGACGGACCTTCAAAATATACAACCCCAACACCATGGATTGGCAAGGACTAACCAGAGCCTATACGGACGGAACGAACAGAAGTGACGGGACCGAGAACAACAAAATCACTACGACGACACGTCATGTGATGAGTGGCACCAGAATCGATGATCCAAGTGCCATTGGACTCACGACTGGTGGATGCCACTGTACAACGGGCAATGGAACACTCGGCATCAGAGGGACGCTGAGCCGTCAGTGGGGAGGAACGACGCAGGGCACAAAGATGAGACTCATGAACCCAGTCGGTGCAGTCAGGCCCATCATCATCACATGATGACTGTACTCCCTCACACACGTCGTCACGTGCCACAAGAACGGATAGACAGACAGTCTGTGGACCACCCGACGATGACAACACACTCGCACTTCCCTGGAAGTGGAGCGCCAAAAGGTGTTCGAGCTCAGCGATGGTGCGGGCGTGTGGGTCCGGATCACTACTACTCGCCAGTGAGGAAGCGGGAACAGCTGCAGTCGTGGCAGCCACACGTCCGGAGGATGGCAAGGATGACGTGGTGGACGTGGAACAGAGGGTGTGTGCAGCCTGGAACCCACGAGTAATCTGCGCAAAGTCAAGCGGCTGCTGGCACTCGGTGTAGCGATGGGCGCCTCCACAGATGTAGTAGTGAACAGAACGCCCATTGCTACCACTGGATGACGACTGCTGTTGTGAGTGCTGCTGACCTGATCCACGCTTCCCCTTTTTCTTCTTCTCCTGAGATGCTGGTGCAACACCCTGTGTATGAGTGGGTGTGGACGGAGCCGAAGAAGAGGAGGAAGATGAGGACGTGATGGAGGATGAAGAAGGAGACTGCAGGAGGGAAGATGGTGGTGATGCAACGACTGCTGCAGCAAGAGAAGTCTCCTGATGGGCCACGGCTGCCTTGCGGGCTGAAGTCACCTGGAGGAAGAGCTGATGCGCCCAGGGGAGAAGTTGCAGGGTGGCTGAAAAGGGCTCGAGGATAGCGTCGTTGTACCGTGTGAAGATGTCAGTGTACTCAAGGCAAACTCCGTGCATCATCGTACTGAGCGCCAACAGATGTGTACCTCCTGAGGTCCCACGGCACGTGAAGATACGCATGGCGCATCGCCATTAACTGGCTGCAGGCTCTGTAGACCCCTGAGGGAGAGAGTGGAAGGCACGAATGTGTGCTGCACGAGTGGCGTGCGTCTCTGCGGCCGGCAGGGATAAGGCCAGATCCCAACCTCCACGTGGATCGGCGCCAGTGCCTGTGCCGGCCTCGCCAAGGAAGGGGCAGAGATCGACAATGGTCTCACGTGGCATGGCATAGAGGAGTCCGCGCATCGCCCTGGCTGCTGTTAGCACATGTGCTGGGTCTGTATGCTGATACGGGATGTGGTAGTAGGGCCACACTCCCTCTGAAGTTGCCCAAACCTGAAAGAGGATCTCCCAGCAGTTGAAGTCGTCCTCTCTGATGTATCGTGGAGGTGGTGTCTCAAAGTCCTTGGGTTGCCGCTCCGTGCGGGGAGCAACCGGAGGCCGAGGAGGACGAGGGATGGGGAAGACTCTTGGAAGGGGATAGTCACCGGGATAGTCGGGTGACGATCGTATCGGAGGAAACCGAGGAGATCTGGTGCCCGTCTGTAGCTGACGGAGGCGCTCCTGAAGAACTCAAATCTCATGATACGGGGAGTCGCTTGTCATGCCTGGCATGAATGGATCATCATCCAGGAGGTCAGGAGGTGGTGGGTCAGGTGTAGCTCATGTCACGGGTGCCTGAGCCGACTGTTGTGTAGAGACCGCGACGCCGGCAGCTCCCTAAAAAACCTGCCATTGGACCGTGGACTGGGCACGCAGAAGCTCAGTCAGCGTGCAGATGGCATCATTCTACTCCTGCTCTAGACGACGCATGTCATCGTACTGGCTCCGCAGGTCCTCAATGGCCTATGAGCGTGGGCTCAAGACCCCAGAAGAAGAGGAGGAGGGATCACCTGTCCCCTTCCCCTTGTTGTCAGACGAGTTCATGTCGCCTCTCAGTATGGGTCGACTGGTTAGGTTTGTTGGATTGCAAAAGGGTCAACGTTTCTCGATGAGTTGAGACGCTGGCAATTTTTGACTGTCCAGCCAAAACATTTGGCTAAGTATGGTGCTGCCGTCAGCAGATGGTTGCTGACGTCAGCAAGCAAAAATGCTAACGTCACCTCAACCCCCCCCTTTTTCTTGTTCTTTTCTTCTCGCAGTTATGTGCGAGCGTGCAGCCGCTCCGCGGCTACTGCACGGAAGCTACGCGAAAGCTGCGCAATAGCTTCCGCTCAACTGCTGCTACAACTATGCTGTCAGCTGCAGCAGCAGCTACGTGGCTGCGTGCGCAACAGTGGCAGCAGCGGCTGCGCAATGCCGCTACAGCTGTTACGCCCTGCGGCTGCTGCTCGCTGCCGCCGCCGCGCACTGCTGCTGCTGTCGTTACTGCGTTGCTGTTACTACAACTACTACTGTTCTTCTGCTGCCGCCGCGGCTGCCGCTGCTGCTGCTACGCTGCTGTTGCCGCCGCTGGTGCTGCTCTGCTGCTGCCGCTACTGTTGCCGCTGCGCTACTCTTGCCGCGTCCGCCGTTGTTGTTGCGGACGGCGGCTGCAAACGGCGGCTGCAGACGGCGGCTGCACTCGTTGTAGTTGCCACGCGCTGCTATAGCTGCTGCTACGACGCTGCTGGTGCCGCTGCTGTCGCTACTGCTATGCTGTTGTTGGCACGTTGGCAACGCCACTGCTACGGTCTCACGTGATGGGTGTGGGTTGCGTCGACGACGACCTGCTGTCTTCGATAGGCCCTAGTGGAATTACTACAGCGGTGACTCTCACTTCTGCTGCTTTGCTGAGTCTCTGCTATGCAGCTCAGTGAGAAATGTCTCACTGGTCTGATACCATGAGAAGATGCAAGGAAGCTTCCTAGCAACACTCCCATTGACCAGGCGTCAGTGCCCGATCAGACGGTGACGATAGTCACAAGTCGTGCACGCAACGACAAGAGTTTAGCTAGGGGACAAAAGGCAAAGTGTCTGAATGCTTCAATAGAATTTGCAGAGAGAGTTGACAAATGACAGGTCCATGGCATAAATACATGCCGCGGCGTATAGCGGGTGTCGCACGCGGCGGTCCAAGAGTTGTCCTAAAACCGGCCCAAAACCACTGTTTTGGCCATAACTCTACACACACATGTGAGAATGCTACGTCGTCTAAACCTAGACGTGCAGGATCACAAGACGGACGCTACGACTGGTCACATGCATGCATCCATCGTCACATGGTGGACACGCAATGCAAAAACATGTAAATCGGGCTCATGGCCAGTCCGCCGAAAAGACTCCTGCAAGCTGCAGAGAAAAGAGCAGGGAGTCCCGGCAGTGACCGGGGCTCTGGAAAGGTAGTCTGCCAGCTCCAAGCTGGTAGTCCGCCGCTAGTCGTCGCACCGGTGTCACCAGGGCCCGCCTCAGGGATCTGCACGAGTATGGACACGGCCGAGTGGTCAGAGTAGACTGTACAAGAACGTCACAAATCAGAACAGAGGGAGGGCCGAACCGGCCCTCTCGCTATAGTTACGTACTAGATGTACACAAGTCCCTAATCGTCTAGAGTGGGAATTTTCGTTGTTACACAAACAACCCATCGCGTCGCGAGGACCGCAATATTCACTCCGACGGCTGAGAGCAAAGTGGCCAAGTGTTGCGCCCTCGTTGGATATTCACGAACCTTCTGACAGCTTCAACCATTCTCCCGAATCTACGAACAAAAGTGCCACGACCTTTCGGACGACTTGTCAACGCATTTTGAGGAATATGGATTTATAAAGATGCATCACGCATCTGCACTGTCGATTCTCGAAAACCCCCGACTTATTGACGGACCTTCTTGAATCCGACCACTTGCAACGTGAGTCCACATGCGTTGCTTGACATTCAACCCAACGACCCTGACTGCGCTTTATTCGTAACTCGTCACTTGTATATATGTGTTTGACCATTAAGACTCTAGTCATCAAACTACCCTTACCGCTATTTATGAATTCCTAAAGTATCCCAAATTGTAAATCTTGTTCTGCCTCGCAACTTCTAACTGTTCACCACCTAAGCTATGGTGGGGGAAACACCGTTCCCCGTAGCTGTTGTTTGAACTACAAACTGGTCGTCTTCGGAACCGGGACTTGAACTCGGCGGCAGGCTCAACTGTGTGCCAGAAGCGCCAGGAGCGGAGTGTAGAATCTCTCTTCTCTCGGCACCGCTCGCTGCCCAGCACGCCTCACTGGGCCAATCGGAGGCGACAGTGTACTAACGAATGTTGCAGTAAGAGAGAGAGAGAGAGAGAGAGAGAGAGAGAGCAGCAGCAGCAGCTCAGCAACAGTGGTACCGGAAGCAGCAGCTCCATCAGTCAGCAGTCCACGCCCTCCCTCTCCTGGTGAGACCCAACAAGCCTCCTGACTCGTCCCAACATGTGTCGTTTGATTTCAGTGCATTTCTTATACCCCGAGCTCTGAAAGCCCCGTTCCTTGTTCCGCCATCCACTTTCCATGCCCTTGCCCTTTGTCTTACGTCTCCCTCCCGCATACCCACCACCCCCCACTTTTCCGCCTGTCTCCTTTCCCTTGTTCCTTCGTTTCTCTTTGACACCCGAAGCTCCCCGCCCATCGCATGCCTTTCCTTTCCATCCTCTCTGCTCGCACTATCGCCCTGCCGTTCCTATTCTCTCTTGCTTTCGTGACATTCCTCCTCGTGTACGCCAAGAATCGTTTTCCCCCAATTTGCTCGCATGTTTGCTCCATGTAACCCAATCGTTCCAGTGGACGGTGCTGCAGTTGCGGGAACGGAGCAGCACTCCTCCGCCCAGCCTCGTCTCATATGCGCCTTCACTTGCATTCCCCGCACACGCCCAATATCCCAATTGCCCCAAGATATCCCAAAACTGCCCCACCCCTCCCGCCTTGCCCGCAACGGTTGGCCGCCATACCCCAATGTACCATTTACCCCGAGGGAGGCTCTGCCGCTCCCCGGTTCATTGCGACTGACCACCCAGAGGTTAGATTTTTACCTGTACGGACAGGTTGTCCCGGGGCTGTTCTGTTGTAGGGTTGGCTTCCCCAGGGGGCTCGGTGACAGTCTTGGACCTGATCTGAATACCTTGCGTGGAAAATTCTGTCTGCGTTCAGGCCGGCAGTGTTACTCCTTCTCGTGCAAGTGCTCCTTTCCCGAGGAGAGTTCAAGGGGGAGTGTCTTTTTACAACCCTAACCTCTGGGCCTGCGGACGGGGTTGACCAGAAAAAAGTCGTCGTCTTCGTCCTCAACCTCACCGTTGCCATCCTAGCCGCCGACATCGCCGCCACTGCTGCCACTGCTGCCACTGCTGCCAGCGCTGCCAGCAACAGCGACAAGTGAGCAGGTGGCAGCAGCAACAGCAGCAACGAGTGATTACAATGAGGGAAGTGGTGGCAGGGGTGTTGATTGGTTCCCTGGCAGACGCACAACACGCACACACGTTGGCGAAAGCTGGCATCACCCACATCCTGTCCCTCACGTCTCTGTCATTCTCCCTGTCAGATGTTGGGCCTGCCCTTGTGCAACCAACAGCAACAACAGCTGCTCAGGCAGTGGTAGGCGCGTGCACAGTTACAGGCATAGGCTCGGTGGGGAATGGTGGAGTGGTGGCGGGTCAGCATTGCAGTAGCACCGCCAACACCACCAGCTACAGCAGCAGCAGCAGCAGCAGCAGCAGCTACAGTGTTGGTGGCAGCAGGAGTGAGTCCTGCGGCCAGCCTACCTTGGTTGTGGGAGAGCCTATGCCAAAAGGTGGTTTGAGCAGCAGCAGCAGCCGTGGCAGCATTGCGAAGGAGGTGGAGGTGCTGCAGCTGCAAGTGCCGTTGTGGGATGTGGAGGACGAAAACCTTCTTGACGAGCTGCCACGCTGCATTGCCTTCATCCAGTCTGCTCTCCCTGCAGAATCTGCTGCTTCTAACGAGGAAGGGGAGAAAGACATTGGCGATGGTGGCCGGTGCACTGGCGGTGTGCTGGTGCACTGTCATGCTGGCGTGTCGCGCAGGTAGATACGTCCTCGCTGGCCTTCTGAAACCCTATGCCATAAACCCTGTGCCTGAATCCCAAGCCCTTCATTCCAATGCTACATTGGGCCGTGTGTCCACCTCGCTGCCCCCCCCCCCCCCCCCCCCCAACCTATCTTCCCCCTTGTCCCTCCTTGCAGTGCTGTGCTTGGTGCAGTCAGCAGCAAAGGTTTCAAGACAAGAAGTGGACGCCTGTGCATGCTGTGTTTGTGCATGTGCAGTGCATGGGCATACGCATGTGCATGTGGATGTGTACATCCACATGTACATCCACACATCCGTGTCTGTGCATGTGCATGTGGAGTGCATGTGCATGTGCACGTGCATGTGCTTGTGCATTTGCATGTGGAGGTGCATGTGCATGTGCATGTACATCTGCATGTGGATGTGGATGATGATGTGCATGTGGATGTGCTTGTGGATGTGCCTGTGCTTGTGGATGTGCCTGTGCGTGTACATCTGCATGCTTACGTGCATGTGCACGTGCCCTCGTTCGCAAGTCACTCGTGCGTGTGGACATATGCTCAGGCGTTGAGGTGTTTGTTTCTTGTAACTAACTACCACACCAGATTTCATCAACCCGATGGGCGACCAGCTTGAAATGTCTCGCTGGTTGGCAGAAGGAAGGATGCACACCATTTTGGACATCTCCCCATTTTTCACCATTATGGTTCTTTTGCCAATTTGCACCAGTCGTTTTGCCACTTCGCACCGTTGTGGTCATTTTGACAGTTTGCACCCAGCCAATGCACAGGAGAGTCAGGTGTATGCACCGGACATCCGCACTCGAGCATGCTTTGGTTTGGTCTGCCTGCATCCTTGTCTGCTGTTTCCTGAGAGTTGTTTCTGTTGTCTCTCTCTCATTGTTGTTCCAGGTTTTCGTCTGTTCTCTCAGTGTGGTTTATTGAATGCACATCCTGCGCTGGATTCGCCTGCGCATATGCTTGCGTGACTGCGTGCACGTGCATGTGTATGGTGT
>SZWC01006017.1:39004-64992 GCA_023375785.1 Penium margaritaceum | reverse complement strand
CAGGATTCTGATGCCTGGCGAGCTGCTTGCGAGGATGAGCTTCGCGCTATCCGAGAGCACGGAGTCTATGAGCTGGTCGATCTTCCCCCTGGGAGGAAGGCGATTCAGGTCAAGTGGGTCTTTCGCAAGAAGGTGAAGCCTGATGGCTCACTGGAACGCTACAAGGCCCGCTTGGTCGTCAAGGGGTTCTCTCAGATTGAGGGAGTTGACTACACTGACACCTTTGCCCCTGTCGGCCGCATGACTTCAGCTCGAGCTCTGTTCGGTGTAGTGGCTCAGCATGACTGGGAACTACACCAGATGGATGTGAACAACGCGTTCCTCCATGGCTCTCTGGATGAGGAGATCTACGTGGCTCAGCCACCAGGCTTTGAGGACGGTGACAAGGTCTGGCGCTTGCGCAAGTCCTTGTACGGCCTCAAGCAGTCTCCACGGTGTTGGAACCGGGAGATCACGGGCACCTTGACTCGTGCAGGATACGTACAGAGCGAGGCTGACCCCTCGCTGTTCATCCTGCCGACACCCGAGCGCCTCACCGCCATCCTGGTCTATGTTGATGACCTTCTGATTGCGTCTCCGTCCCTGGAGGCCGTGAAGGAGGCCAAGGCTGTCTTGCAGACCGCCTACAGGATGAAGGACCTCGGTCCTGCATCGGTGTTTCTCGGTATGGAGATTGTACGTGATCGCAGGCACCGGACACTGTTGCTGCATCAGGCCAGATATGCACGAGTCGTGGGGGAGCGCTTTAGCGATCTCCTTGGTGCAGTGCCCACTGCTTCCACACCCATCACACCTGATGGGCAGGATGCCCTGAAGGTGGATGACCCTACACAGCTGGGGGAGACAGTGGACGTGACCTTGTACCTCCGTCTTATCGGATCTCTGATGTACCTGGCCACGACCACGCGCCCCGATATCGCGTTCGCCGTCAACCTCCTCGCTCAGTTCTCGCAGGCTCCACGTGCGAGAGCCCTTCATGCGGCTGTGCGAGTGGTACGGTACGTGGTTTCCACGCCGTATCTCGGACTCTGCTTTCGTCGGCAGTGTTCGGTGGTCCTTGACGGCTACACTGACAGCGACTGGGCTTGGAGCCCTGACGGGCGCAGTCGCACTGGCTACGTGTTTCTGCTCGGTGGTACCGCTTTGTCTTGGCGAAGCGGGAAGCAGGGTTGCATCGCACGTAGCTCATCGGAGGCAGAGTACGTGGCTTTGGGGGCAGGAGCTGCTGAGGCAGTTTGGTTGCAGCGCCTGTTTCTTGAGCTTGGGCAGTCAGTACCCGCCATTGTGCTGCGTTGCGACAACCAGAGTGCTCTCGCCATTGCGGAGAACTCTGGNGTTTTTCATGCTCGCACAAAGCACATTGCGGTTGAGCATCACTTCGTTCGTGATCTGGTGGAGCGACGCGTGATCTCCATCATGTGGGTTGGCACTGACTTGCAGCGAGCTGATTTCTTGACGAAGGCACTTGCACGCGGAAAGTTCCTGGTGGCCATTCGTTCTGTTGGGCTTCGCCCCGTGCGTGACAGTGGTTGAGTGTGGGATGTACGTTGCCGTCTCATCTGTCTGTGTCATTCACTATGTGGTTGTACCAGTGCTGCACGCGTATGGACATGCGTACCATCGGGTCATGGAGGAGTGTCGTGCTTTGTGCCGTTCCTGTACAGTTTACTGTGACCACTCGGCCGTGTCCATACTCGTGCAGATCCCTGAGGCAGGCGGCCCTGGTGACACCGGCGCGACGACAGGCGGCGGACTACCTGTCTGGAGCTGACCGACCACTGTTCCAGAGCCCCAGATGTCACCGGGACTCCTTGCTGTGACTTCTACGTCTTGCAGGCGCCTTTCGGCGGACTGGGCATGAGGCCCATTTGCATGTTTTTGCATTACATACTCGCTGTCAGTCGATGGATGCATGCATGTGACCAGTCGTTGCGTGCGTCTTTTGATTCTGCACGTCTAGGTTCAGACGGCGTAGGATTCTGACATGTGTGCGCAGAGTTACGGCCAAAACAGTGGTTTTGGGCCGGTTTTAGGACAGTTCTTGGACTGCCGCGTGCGACACCCGCCGTGCGCCGCGGCAGGTATTTATGCCCTGGACCTGTCAGTTGTCATTTCTCTCTGCATTTACTAAGCTATTGAAGCTTATGAGACTTTGCGCGTCTCCCTAGCCTGATCCTTGCTGTTTCCTGCACCTGCCTGCTTGCTAGTGCGTCAGCTGACTGGACAGTGTCGCCACGTCAGCAGCAGCAAGGCTAGGAAGCTTCCTAGCAGTTTCTCAAGGAGGACACAACAGAGCACAACGACAAGTGCGCGAAAACCAACACTCCCCAATGACTCACAGGCTCACTACGAATGGACAGGTAGCGAGCACATCCATCAGACAGGCAAGACTCCCCCAAGACAAGTAGACACGCGGGCAGTGGCAGAGAGGGCAGCTCACGGACGCATACCAACCGCACTCACAGCCTTCTTAAACGAGTCGCGCTTCAGTGCCTTAGTCAAGATGTCAGTTAAGTGTTGTGATGACTCAACCCACACGATGCTGACTCTGCCGTCATGCAACAACAAACGCATGTAGTGACCCTGATACCTTGATACATACGAACGCATGTAGTGATACTCAACATTGATGTGCTTTGTGCGCGTGTGTTGCACGCCGTCATTGTTGACGATGGCCATGGCACTCTCACTGTCACGGTGCAACATGATATACGCAACGGACTGATGCAACTCGGACAAATGACAACGTAACCACACGCTCTCACACGAACCGGAGCCAAGAGCCATGGACTCAGCTTGAGTAGCGCTGCGTGCAATGTACGCCTGTTTTCCACTCCGCCAGGACAGAACGCCAAGAAGAAAGATCCAGCCAGTGCGGCTCTTGCCGTCCGGGCTGCCAACCTAGTCACTGTCAGAGTAGCGCACTGCGACAACAGACGGATGTCGGCGGAACATAAGGCGGCGTCGTGGAGTCGAGACGACATAGCGCAGTACGCGGATCGTGGCCTAAAAATGGAGGCGACATGGCCCCTGGGAGAACTGAGCCAAGAGGTTGACTGAGAACGCGATGTCTGGAGGCATCGTCGTTGCCAAGAGCATCAGTGACCCAATGACTCGGTGGTACGTGGTCACGTTAACTGGCTCCCCCACAATGGCTCGGTCGGGGCTTTTTAGCTTTGTTTGGCCATCGGGCGACATGGGTGAGGATGCGCTTGGCACGAGGGGCAGGACGTCGGCGAAGCGATCGGACACGATCTGGATGTAGGCAGCCTGGTGGACGTGCATGATGTGAGCCATCATGCTCCAGCTCTATGCCCAGGAACACTGAGGCATGCCTCATGTCCTTCATGTGGTATGCGACTTGCAGCAAGTCCTTGACGCGTCGGATGGCAGCCGCGTCCGACGACCCAATGAGGAGGTCGCTGACGTAGACTAGGTCAACGACGAAGGGCTGGCATCACGGGGTGATGAATAGTGTGAGGTCTACAGTGCTGCGAAGGAGGCCGCTGCGAAGAAGGGTGGGACTAATCTCGTGGTTCCTACAGCGAGGCGTCTGCTATAGGCCATAGGGGGCCTTCCTCCAACCAGTAATGACGGTACTAATCTGTAACTCTAACAACCCCTCAGTTGTTTTCATAAAAGTATCATCGGTTGGTCGTCCTCGTATCCCTCGTCGAATTGTGCGATCCCAGGGATCCTCGTCTGTGGTGATTCGAGACGCTCACGTGGGTGATAGTTCGTCACATTGTTTTTTGAGGGAATAAGAGACCCTGCCGTCTACTCCTACTCTGTGCCGTTGCTTGACTCCTTATTTCTTCTATGTGGCTTCCTCTCCTTTTTGGTTTGTCGATGCCGTTTCTGACAGTCACACAAGATATAACCCTGTTCTCCGCAAGTCCAGCACAGTTGTTGATCCGGTTCATTGACAGCGTCAATCTCCATCACATACAAGGCTTCCGTCGATTGCGAATCTCCTCTGCTACGATAAGGATTGTGGCTTAGAGGTTGCCAAACATTGGCTTCCTGCATCCTAGTAATATATTTGACACTGTCAATGCGATCGGCTGTTGCGATAACTTGCAAAGGTAGTGTAGGATGCCAAAAAAATAGCGATTACTCACCAAATGTCTCGCTTGAGGCCGTTGTAGTAGAAATACAGTTCGGCAAGAGACGTCATTTCCAGTGATGATTTTGCAAAAAACACAGCGTATAATTCCTGACATTTGACTACTGACGCGGAAGTTTGAGCCTATACCATATGTCACACTTCTCGTTCAGCTTCTCAAAGTGAGCAAGTAAAGCGCGCATGGAGTCGATCGACGTTTCCAATGGTGTGAGAGAGTCGTGCCAAGTCGGAGGTATCTGCTCAAGAGATAACATTCCTACGGTCGACAATTTGAGAGTAGTTGCGTGAGTTGTTCTGACTCCACCAGTCTCCTACTGCTATCGGATGGCCTTTAGATCGGACTACCAACTTAAAGCCTTGTACGCAAAAACGGGCCCGCAAGATCAATTTTGTTTTTGCCGTTGTTTACCCTAGTAGTAGCAAAGTACACGTCCAAACTTGTCAGCTACATACTGACGGTCGGTTCCTTTGAGTTCATGGGATCAAATGGCTCAGGAACTAGAGGTCTAATATAGGATTCACTCAAGAAATACATATTTCTTGTGGTGAGTACACCTTCACGTGCATGGGAAATCTAAAGCTCCTCCATCATTGCGTTGAGTTGTTGAGGAAGATGTAAGTTGAGGCTCTCGAGTTCTGAAAGTTTATGGTATACGTCATCATTAACTTGAGTTTGTCGGCCGGTGCCTCCCATCGCGCCAGAGGTCAACAAGACAGTCAGCGGCAGAGGCAAAGGTTTTGCAGAGACCAAGAGATCCATTATCGAGTTGGCCGTCAGGTTCATTGGTAATGTGCCGTTCACAGTGAAGACTGTTGTTGCTGCGTCGAGATCGCGGGTGTTTGCGAGCTGCTTATCCTCCATCACTGGAGTATTCACAGGTGACTGCTGCTTGTTGCCAACTGCTCCATTCGCTTTCGTCTTCGCAAGGACTGCGATCTTCTGAGTGGAAGAGATGTGTTGAAGACTCGTGGGAGTTTCTCGCCGGTTAGTTTATGCATCGGTAGCCCCTCCAACATCGTGCCCTGTGATACAAAGTGTGCTGTCGAGCGAAACATAGGTGGTTTAGAAGGATAAGGTGCGGGACAAAAATGATTCGAGGAATTAGAACACATGGATAACTTGTATTAAGTCGTAATTGCACTGCAATGACAAGCGTCATGTGAGTTGAGCACATACATACGATGTCGAGAATGAGTGTAAGGCACATGTTGGGTCCTCGGTGCCTGAGCCAAGCAACGCGTGCAAGGTTTCGCAGGAAGTGGGTGCTTCAAGAAGCTCTTTTGAGAAGTCGGGGGGATTTGAGAATACTGAGGTGCGGTTCTATAAAAATCTAGCAACATGGAGAAGTCGACTGAATACATAAAAAAATGGATATGGTTCGCGACACTCTAGAAAGTGGTTGAAGTTGACAGATGCCTCTGGAAACGAACAACAAGGTCGGAGAAGGTGGCTGAAATGCCCTTGGCCAATTGGCATAGAAATCCAAAGGTTGTCCCCTGGTGGGTCATGAATGTAATAAAAAATGGGTGAAAAATCTCACGTAACAATAAAATGCAAGGTGTGACTCTTGTCTGCTTGTCGTTTGAAACAAAAGCAACCATCCACCCATGGTTTGAAAGAAAAGCAACCATCCGGCCTCGGTAGTTTCACTTGTCAACGACGACCTTTGCTTACATTATATGTACAGCATCGTGGGCACTTCGTTGCTTTTTTTTACTGGAACACACATTCTACATTTGGTTTTTGGATTCTGTACAATCATGTGCTGCATGTTTATGAATGCGATTTGAAATGAGTAGACCTGTTTATGAAAAGAGTTGGTTCGGTGGTCTTCAGGACACCCAAGCAATGGGGACTGTAGCTATATTTGTGAACCGTGTAGTTCATGTTGCTTATGAGATGCTTCTCCTATCATTTGCTGAGGTTCATTAGACCCGAAACAAACACGTCTTGCATGCGCAGATTTCAGGCTCTCTACCAAACCTGCATGTGCATAAATCGTACGGTCGCAGTTCGGCCCGTTCCAGCTAGCAAGTGTGGCCACAAAGAGAGGTTGGCTGCAAACCACTCATAATGAGCGATGTATGGATCCTTGACATGCTGTGGCCAAACAGGCAACCACATTGCACATGATGGGCAGTGGCCTCGACTTTGTCACATGGTCGCGGATGTACGCGAGCAATCGTGGACTATTGGCACAGATAGTTCCCTCCTCCCTTCAGTTGTCAATCAGATTTGGAGTTGCCGATGCACACCTACGACCATGCAGGAGCAACGGGCGTCTGTGGTGGAGCGTCGACATGGCCTTGACTCTTGTAATCAAGTGAGGTGAGTTGAAGTGCAGGGTATGAGTGAAACATATTAGGGGACGAAATTGACTAGGTGCTATGGCGCCCCAAACCCGGGCCAGTGCTATGGCGCCCCAAACCTGGGCCAGTGCCCGGAGGGCAAAAGCTTCTGCCTCCACCCAACCGGTGCACAGTCAGTAGCCTAGGCCGCCCACTCGACAACTTGTCTCATGTACCAAGGTACTGCGTCCAAGGACTGCCATGCTCTTACCTCTCAGAGCCCCACATACATGACGTCAGGCTATCTCCGGCGGTCAGGGTAGCTTGCCCGCGGTGACTCAGTACCGCCTGCCTTGCGTGCTACCTCTCCGCCAGTCAGCCACAAAGGCCACTGGCTCCACCTCTGTGTCTGCACCTTCCGATCCAAGGTGGCACAACCTTGGTCACCCGTCAAGATCCACGTTTGCTGGGAGCCGACCCACTGGCAAGCTCGTGGTGCGGTGGCACCATGAGCTTGCCACCGGCTCCACCACCTGCTTCACCATCACCTGCACCTCCGCCTGTACCACCTGCTGCACTTCCAGCTACACCACATGCTGCACCGCCTCCTGCACCACCAGCTGCACCACCCATTTTGCCGCCTCCTGCTCTACCTGCTGCACCACCCTCTGCACTGCCCGCTGCACCACATGTTTTTCATCCCGCTGCATCGCCCGCAACACGTCATACTGGTCCTAGCAATGCCACATTTTTCCGTGCTCACAGTCGGCTGGCTGAACACACTCACCATAACCTGAATTCTACCCGCTCCTCCGCTTCCCGTTCATCTACATAGTAGGGGCGCGTGCATCCGTCACTGGGCGACCCCGCTGTTCATGGGAGCCGCACACCTGGGGGTGCGGCCCCACCATCACATCCAGCTGATCCTCGGAGTCCCGTTCATGGTGCTCCTGAAACACCGGCTTCAGTCTAGTCCCCACCTCCGCCACCGCACGCTGTGAACTTCAACTCAGGTGCCAAAGAACAGCTCTTCTTCTAGCTGAATCAGGATCGAGAGGATGAAGAAGGAGAAAGGTGCAAGGATAAAGATGCAGCAAAGAATGTGCGACTGCTTTGGATGGAGCCTCGCTCCCCGGAGTAGACCTAGGCCCCACCCTATACACATTTGTCATGGGGCAGGCACCGGGTCCACTGTCCTGGTGTTTCTTCTGTCAATTAATTTTGTTCTTCTCTGGCACAACTCTGGGACAACTCTGGCACAACTCTTGCACAGGATTTGTTTTTCTTACTGCACAGTCCTCTCCCGAACCTCTATGATTATAGTTTAGAGGGCCTCATCCTTTCCATGGCTATATTGGGTGAGTGGGAGTTTCTTTGCATCCGTCACCACTTGTCCGTTGTTTGTGTCTATTTTTGCACGTATGTCAAACAGCTCCCCCAATGGCACAACAAAAAAAGGAAGGCCAATGCTGACGAGCTTATAGAGGGACAGAATTTTTGGAACGTGGTTGCTTGCATGACAGCGGTTGAGGACTATACAGTTGCGCATATTTTTGGGCTGTAGTGGGCCCGGAATGAGCTTGGATGCATCGATATCCGCTGTGTAGAGGCATTGACACGTGGCTGTATGTGGAATGTTCTTGCTCTTGTAAGTTCCAAGCTATGGGGTGTGAGACTCTCCCACATTGTTGAAGGCCATTTTTGCACGCCAAGGATTGGGCGTGGAAGTTTGGCTTGGTCAACCAGTCAGATCACCCGTATATATTTCCATGCAAATGGCTCGGGATCCCACGACTCCACCTCCTATGCTATTAGCGATCAGCAAGTCAGTGGTCGAGGTGCAGGTGGCCTTCTAAAAGTTATACTGTGTCCGTTCTCTGGCACATGCACAACTCATGGGTGCCAAGACCAAGTCATGGCAGTACTTCCCGTCACTGTGTGAAGAGGTGAGAACGGCTCTTAAACAGTGTGGTTTGTGCAATCTTGTTATGTCGCATGTATGATCAGAATTCTCATTCATACTTACTCGTGTATCTGGAGCTGAAATGTGTGGTCCCCGCCACTCATGTCGTGGGTAAGATGGATAAAAATGACAAGTTCAAGGGGATTTTTGTGGCCCTGGGAGCCACGCATCTTGACTGGGACTACTCACGTCGTATCAACACCATGGATGGAACATTTTTGAAGAACAGACACAAGCAAGTCATGCTAATCCTGCAGCGTTTTTACGCAAACGATCATGCGTGTCCCATGGCCTGGACCCTGATTGTGAGTGAAAAAAAAAATAGTCGTGGACTTGGTTCTGCTTGCATCTGGCCCGTCCGCTACAGGTGTAGTCTTCGTGTCAGACATGGAGGCAGGCCTGGCAAAGGCTCTGGAGCGACATCTGCCCGGCGCTACTCACACATACCCTAGTGATCATTAAACTCGACGACTGACTTGTTGCATAATTAATTCGATCAACTTTTAGGGGTTTCAGAATTATTTAGGGTGTATGCTTAAATTCGACAAGAAGTGGGGGGAAGTACGCTAAATTCGACGAATGGTCCAGATGAGTTATTTTGTTTTGACGTTCAACGGTGACCTGTTCCGATGTTCGAAGCCACGAGCGGTCAATTTCGACCGTTTGGACGTTTGACAGGTTAGATTTGACTGGTCAGGTCACGCGACTGGTCGGTTTCGCTTGATTGGTCACGCGACTGGTCACGTGACCGGCCGGTTCCGCGTGACTGCTCAAGCATCTGGCCGGTTCTGGCAGCACGTTAAGTGCAAGTGCACAACAGATGACGCGCACCACGGTTGAGCATTACCCCTCAAAAAAATCATGCGCACTGACAAAAACATGCCAAGAACCACTAGTCCACGAACCCTAGAATCAAATCCCCTTATCCCACAGCCAGATGGGCAGGGTGGCATCCCTCTACAAAATTGGACATTGTACATGCACCTTGTTCCACATGAGGGCCACATTACCAGCAACGCCTCCGAGTCCCTAAACGATGGCCTCAAGTTCCTCCAGAATTTGTATCCATTATACCACTTCTTGCATGTCTACTACTTTGTGCAGAGCCTAATGGCTGACAGTAGGGAGCACATCGTTAACTGTAACGACGCGGTAGCTCCCGCTCCCGCCCCCGTAGAAAGGCTCCTACACAGACCCGTGGTGGCTCGCGACTACAACATCGTCATAGAGGGGTCGCACTCTCTAATGGTGCGAGGTCCAACGGACGTGCGCTGGCGGGTGGACCTCGAATTGTGACTATGGTCGCTGGTGCGAGTTTGGGCATCCTTGCCAGCACACATGTGCCGTAATGATGGAAGTGGGCAAAGACCCAACCGCCCACATGGATGTCGGCCAGACACTGAGGTACTGGAACACGATGTATGGAAATCCCATGCCATCCATTGTAGCAGAGGGTATATGTGCTGCACATCTGGCTATGGACAACCGGGACTGCACTGAGGCCAGGGGAGGCCCAGTAGTGCCCGCCTGGAGGGTGAACCACTCCGTAAGCGCAACTTCAACTACCCCAAGTGTGGATGCAAAGGCCACACAAAAAAGAAGTTTCCAAACCCCATAGCACCGTGTTCAACAAAGGCAGCAGCAACGCTCAGAGCTTACCATGTCGTAGCTGCAACAACTGCAAGACCTGAAAGACTAGCAGCGGCACATGGCATAACAGGTGGGCGTGTGGCAGCAGAAGGGGCAGCAACCGACGACTCTGACCCAGAAAACTGCGACCCTGAAGCTGAGCCTAGGGGTTCTTCCACATATTAGGAGCTTGGTGAGGTAGTAGAGGATGACTTCAACGACAATGTGTCTGATAGTGGCAGCGAGGATTCCCTTGGATACGCAACAGAGCCAGGGGTAGCTCACACAAGAGGAACACGTTGCACAAGGTGCCATGTTCATGGACAAGAACGGGGGACTACAGGATGGCGCAGAAGAGAAGGAAAGAGAAGAGAACGAGGGAGGTACATATGTTGAGGAAGAGGGTGAAGAAGGCAGAGAAGAGGACAACCATAAAGTGCATGTCATGGATGCACTTGGGATTTAAGGTAAGTGTACGCATTTCATATCTTTCTCGCGACTTTGCTTGGACATACTTGCCCGTAGTCATTGACCACCTTTTTAAACATTGCCAAAATGTTACTGTGCACTTTTACAAGGTGAACACCCTTGGGTGCTCGAACAGTTTCACTTCATGGATGAGCCTGGACCATTATGCCTTTAATTTTGGTGGTATCACTAGTGTAGGGGTTGAGTCTGCCTACAAGATGCTGCAAAGGTTGTGTGTTAGAACGTCGTGTCATGGCATGTTGTGATCACTCATGTGTATGTTTTCAGATTTTATAGAGCATTTTTTTGTAAAGATATCCTTTACAAATGGAGCATGAAATGTCCTTTTGCGATTGGGATTAGGATGGAAGTGGGTGCAATGGTAACAAATAACTTTTGAATCAATAATCATTAGTACACACATGGGAACTGCTTGGTCACACATGTTCCAGCACACCTCAGGACCAAAGCGTATTCAACCTAGGAACAACATCATTCCTGGTTCTTCAAAACACTTGTAACTGAATTCAATAGAGTGATCTCAATCCTTTTCAATGCTGCCAAAAGTCACTTCATTCCTATGTGGCAATGCTACATGCTGTCAAGAGTGCACATACATGAGACACCTGGCATGTGAGTATTTATGGGAAATAAATTATTCCTAGTACATCTGGTATTGAAAGAATAAAATGTATTCCATTAATGTGTAGTTTACCTAGCCCTCTGCTACCCACACAGTTCAGAGTCTCGCACACCAGAGGGGATCTGGATGGAGCCAAGGCTGTCGGTGAGGAGGGCACCGTATTGGTCGACAATGGGGTAGCTTCACACACATGATGTGGCACATGTCAAATGGATTGGTGGGAGGTGGTCCCAAGTGAGCAATGGTTTACAACATACCACACCAGAGTGGGTCCGGATAGACCCATGGCTGCCAATGAGGTAGACACCATAACTGACGGCGATGGGTCGATTTAACACACAGCAGCCAGCAAATGTTGTATGGGTCCGCAGGAGGTGGATTCCATCCCTTTGAGTCACACATGCGCTTGATGTTTTCCCACTCAACCCACGCACCATACAAGTCCATGGTGCATGAATTGTCCACAAAACATGCCCAATTCTCCACCGATGGTAATGGAAGACCCATCAGCAACATGTGGTGCGAGGGCGCCATGACTTGGGTTTGAATTGTGCTGAGTGATAGAGTAGTTCAGAATGTAGTAAGCCTTGCATTTTAACTGGTCTTCTCACATAGGTGCCTCAATCAGGCTTTTCAACCTCTTCGACGACATCACATCCCGTATGCCGAAAGCACCAGTGAGGTAGCGGTTGGCATACATACTTGTCACCGCTGATGACGGCCTTCATGGTTGACGTACGGTAGTTGCCCATTTATTGAAAACATATCCAATGACACGTGCATATTGCCTGGACGCTTCCATAGCATTCGTGCTAAAGGAACACGATTTTGCATTGTTTTGCAACAAACCTCGGCCCAAAAACACAGGTTTGTGCAGAGCAATGGCAGTCCAAGGTGCGACATCCAAGCCTCTCCCGCTAGATTGGCGATAAACCGGAGGTTCCACAGGCAGGTTCCGCTCCATCACTAGTCAACTGTCAGCAAATAGTGCTAGGACTACGGAGCTATTTTTTCCCCTCGATTCCCGGATGGGTAACATTAGCGCTTGGGGAGCTTGTTTCTTTCTTGCAATGCATTGATACCTAGGTTATTTGTTGCGGTCCATTGATACCTGCATTGATTCCTACACAACATTGGCATGTCAGCTATATAGTTCCGAAACTGGGTGTATGTGACTTCCACCTATGAAAAAAAATGCTCAATCGCTGAACTTAGGGACTTGTGTACGCCAGAGACGTAACCACCCTTGTTATGTACCAGACATACGTGAGTCCCTAAATTCCGTAAGTGGGTATCTTCGTCACTGTATTCATGGCCCACCACGCGCCGACTTCATGGAGATAATGATACGAGTTCAACTGAAGGGTTGTAAGTGCCGTAGAACGGTACAGGCACTACTGGATGGAGGAGCTTCTTACAGCTTTATAAGCAATGACATAGTTTGGAAACTGGGTTTGTAGACCAAACTGGGAGTGTTTGAAAGGAAAACTGTGAAAAGACAATTTCAGATCCATCGACTGTGGGAACTACTCTGACTGCAAATTGGCGATATCTACACGACTGAAAGATCTAGAGAAATTATCCAATGAACAACCAGAAAACCGCCCTTGGGCAAGGTTTCCTCTACATGCACATTTTGTAGGTGGAATGAACCTGCAGATTGGTCTACGTGAGCATTGTTCGTAGAATACAAGATCTGCCTTTGGTCGAGCGACCTACGAAGCAACAACGGTTATAGGAAGTACCAGAGGTGGAAGTAGTAGAGGAAGTTATGGCTCCCACATAACGCCAACCGATGTTCTGGACGTAGTCAAGAGGTAACCAAAATGTGAAGCCCAAGCATGGCTAGTCCACATGGAGGCAGGGGAGGTGGAAGAAACTGTAGCTGCCGAGGCAACAACATCAACATTGTCACCAAAGAAGTTTGCAGAATTACCGAAGGGGTTTGCAAAAATCATCAAGGAGCTCGAAGGGATTTTCTCGGTCAAAGTGTCCCAAGAGCTACCTCCAAAGTGAAACATCGACCATTCGATAGACCTGAAGGTGGGCACCAGAGAGATGGTGAAGGGGACCTATCACATGATCGATCACTAGTTGATTGATCTCAGAAAGCTCCTGGATAAAGTACTCAGTCAAGGGCTCATCAGACCTTCCACGTCACCATGTACCGCACCTGTATGTTTTGTGAAACATTGAACTGGAGCATGATGCAAATGTGCGTGGACTCTTGAGCGTTGAACAACATCACCATCAAGAACAAGCTTATAGACCAATTTCGAGGGGCCCAATCTTTCTCAAGATTGACCTATGCATTGACTATCGTTGGATCCACGATTCTGATAAGGACATCGACAAGACAGCGTTCCACACTAGATACGGGCACTTTGAGTTCATTTTTAAGCTGTTTGGACTCACAAACACCCTCGCAACATTTATTGCTGTGATGAACAATGTATTCTTCCCGTATCTCAACAACTTCATTGTCGTGTACTGTGACTACATTTTAGTGTATAGATACACTCTAAAGGAACACAATGGACATCTCCAAAAGATTCTTGAAGTCTTTCCAAGTGAGAAATTTCATAGAAATCTCACGAAGTACGACTTCGGTCGTTGCTCGATTGAGTTTCGGGGCCACATCATTGACTGCAGGCGGATTACCATGGACCCAAAAAAGGTTTACGCGGTCGTTGATTAGCCGACACCCACTAATGTTGGAGATGTCGAATATTTTTTGACTTCTACAACTAATACCATGGGCTCGTGGCAGGATGACATCCAGGTTTCACCGCCTCTCTCTAATGTCACTCAATGTACCACCGAGTGGGATTGGAGGGAGGAAAGAAGAAGAATTGAACTATTTGAGAAACGCTCTGACCTCCATGTCGGCCTTACAATGGGCAGATCCAACATTGGACTACATCATGGCCACTGATCCGTCAAATCAAACTATCAGAGCCGTTCTCCTACAAGACAACGACAGAGGAGAACAACAGGTCGCATGTTTCAAGAAAAATGCAAGGGCCGGAGCTCAACTGCACGGTGTATGAAAAAGAACTATTCGTAGTCATGCAAAACTAGAATGCCGACAATGCATCATTCCCACTGACCACCACGTGCTGAAATGTCTCAACACAATGCCAAATCTAAGTTGTCTACAAACTCAATGGATGGATTTCGTGAAGTTCAACTTTGAGTAATCCATCGAGTACTGGCTTGGAAAAACTTATGCGGCAGATGCTCTCATTCGACCACCAGATTCAATGGTCGAGATCAACACGTTACTGATCGAACAAGACTCGTACCTCGCGATGCTTTTCAGAAAAGGTTATGATGATTTCGGCGTGTAGGAGATGACCAAGGTTTGGTTCGACAACCCGTACTAACACCGACGATTCACTCGCCAAGTATTCATTCCACCAAATGAGCAGATACTGAAGATTCTATTCGAATAATGCTATGATAGTAGTCCAGGTGGACATTCGAGCAAGGACAAGATACTCGAGAAGCTGGAAAAATGCTATCAGTGGGACCAGATGCAGATTGGCCTGTCAGCATTTTGCAAATCAGTGACAGAAATCATGTCGCACAAGGCCACCCGGTCTACTCCAACCCTTACCTATATCAACAGAGCCGTAGGTCCACTGCAACATGGATTTAGTGACAGGCACATCCACCACTCCTCAGGATTACAACACCATCCTTGTCGTGGTGGAAAGATTTTCTAAAATGTCACACTTCATTCCAACAACGACCACGATCTCCGCAAAAGGAGAAGCGTAGTTAGTTCCAAAGCAGATCATTCGGTTGCATGACGTGCCAGGTACCATCACAAGTGATAAAGACGGTCACTTCACTAGCCGTTTTTGCACAAACTGATGAAAAATGTTAGCAGTAGGATCCAGCTATCAACGGCATTCCATCCTCAAATCGACAATCAAACTGAGCATATATATCTGACGCTCAAACACTTTCTCCGCACGTTATGCAAACTGTACCTCACAGAATGGATTGCTAAATTTCCAACAGTCAAACTCACATACGACTCCATCACTTCCATCACAAGGAATAAAATTCCTTTCAAAGTGGTTTAAGACAATTTTTTTGCCAAACTTGCTTGATTACATAGTCAAATCAACACCCCTGAATTCTTCATCCATGGCAGGGGCTTCTCCAGCATTTGGGAGGAAACAATACAGAACCTCGCGGAGACACAAGCAGCTATGAAGCGAGAGTCTGACCGACATCGTAGCGGTGATGTCTTCGGTGTTGGAAATTGGGTCCTCCTCAGCTCAGCAAACCTCAAAATGCGAGGATATGACTTTTCAGAGCTTAAATCCCAGTGGTTGGGACTATTTGAGATCGTGGAAATGCAACCCCTTGTTGCCGCTCGACTTTGCCTTTGTGACAGCATGATGATTTATCATTTCTTCCACGCAAGCAAGCTCAAGCACTTTTGGGACACCAGTACGAAATTCCCTCACATATATGTTGCACCACCACCTCCTCTACAAGTGGACGGGTATATGGAGTAGGTGATTGAAGATATCCTTAGGCACCGACGCAGTGGAAAAATGACTGAGTATCTGGTCAATTTGCACAGCTACGACGTCACACACAATAGCAGGAATCCCCTACGACAACCTCTGAGACTTAGAACACTTGATCGAAGGCTACTACTTTTAACATCGGCCTATGTCTGCTAACACGTCGGGATGATTCAGCTAAAATGGTGGGAAGGGTTACGTCCCTGATGTACAAGAGTATGAGTACAAGAGTATCCATGTGAATGGACATTTTTTTTCATTGCATTCATGGTACACTAAGCGCTTACCTCGCAGTTTTGACGCCGTTCGGCAAAGTGCATTTCGGCCAGCTGCTACGACCTCCAGTGTTTTGTTCGATAAGAATTGGACAACTTTGACCACATTCCAAAATGGCCAAAAGAAGTGTCGCGAACTATATTGATGTTTCGATATTGTTAGTTCCACTTCTTGATGATGCTAGACTTTGTCCATGACGCGCCTTGATATCCTTGAAGCCTCCCCGTGCCCCCTCCCCCCTGTTTTCTTGGCAGAGTTCCTTGAAACATCCATTCACGGCATGACCTTGCATGGGTTGGAGGACCTAACTCATGCTCACTGTTGGCATTGTATGTATGTGCTCGACTCACTCAATAATTTTCGTTGAAGCACACTTTCTGCTTCATACAAATGATCAATTTTTCCCAAATCCTAAGGTTTTTCTGTTCTGCACCTCATCCCTGTGAACCACCCACTTTCCGCTTGGCGTGACACCCCTCTTTTTTCCTTCACTTGAGTGGTATCGCTGCCCTCAGTTGCGATGGCCATGATGGAGGGCTGAGATATAGCACCGCATGTCCTTTTTCACCATGCTGAAGTAGTGGCATAATTCGATGATGAATCATGGTAAAAACTATGGACGGATGGGGCTTTTCGTTGCCCTGCAGATGTTACATACCAGACATACACAGGTCCTTTATCTTCTAGAGAGGGCATTTTTGTTACTACACAAAGAGCCCGTCACTTCGCGAGGTCCGGGATATTCACTCCGACGGCCGAGGACAAACTGGCCAACTGCTCCACCCTCAGTGGATATTCCCAAACCTTCCAACATCTTTGACCACTCTCGCGAACCTATGAACAGAAGTGTCACTACCTTTTGGTCGACTTCTTGACGACTCTCAACAAATCTGGATTCATAAAGATGCATCGCGCATCTTCACCGTCGATTCTTGAAGACCCCCAACTTCTTGGAGGACCTTCCTGAATCCAACCACTTACGATGTGACTCCGCACGCGTCACTCGACATTCAATCAAACGACCCGACAATGCTTCATACATGACTTGTCACTTATATGCATGTATTCGACCATTTTGACAGTTGTCATCGAAGTACACTTACTGCTATTCATAAATTGCTCAAGTGTCCGAAATTTTAAATCGTGTTTTGCCTCGCAACTTCTACCTGTTCACCATCTACGCTCAGTTTGGCGTAACACTTGGTATCAGAGCGCAGCGGTGCTGGAGAGGCATCCGACTACATTACCCATCCGGAGGACTACCTCGCACAAGTCTTCTGTGCACCTCGTACGTCAAGACTTCGTAGACTGCGCGACTACAATGTAAGGCGAGTGAGCACAACCGGCAACCGGCAGTGGGTCTTTGGCGACGACTTCGGTGATGGAGGAGCTGAACGTGCCGATGCACGCAAACACCATAGCCACGACAAACACTCGCGTGGCAGGCTTTGCAGTACTGGAACTACCCCTATGGATTCGACAACCAATTTGGCCACGGATCCAACGGTGATGAACCAGCCGTCCCTACCAACATCCTCAACGACGATGGTAGGGAGGACAGGTGGCAGGAGACGACAAGCGCGGATCAAGAAAGAACTGGTAAACATGATCTCTGCACTCGAGGGTATCAATAGCCACCTGCTCCAACAACTCAACGTTGTGATGGAGGCTCTTTGCAACGCAAGCGCACGTGAAGCGGTGCTTGTCGAGAGAAATTCTCAACTTTTATGCAAACCCAAAACTCGTCCAGTTCCACAAAAACCGTTCAATCCTGAAAGCTCAAAAGGACCAATGCGTCAGATGTGGCTGACAATTTTGGAGGTGAAATTAACTACTGAAGGGCTCAATGAAGATCAGAAGAAAATTGACCTCGCAGCCGCGCTTTAGCATGGCACAACGTTAAGTTGGTGATCCGACCTATAGACCACCCCAGGACAACAGGAGACCAGCAGAGAATCCTTAACAGCTCACGGTGCCTGTCTCATATCACCAACTGCAGACGTTCAATACTTGGAGTAGATCAACCCACAATGGCAAGACGCGCGGACGCCACCAGGCAACTGGAACAAGTTATCACACACGATGCTCGCATGCTTTGGACGACTGAACAAAACATGTGACGGACGGTACAAACTCCATCGTCTGCGTCAGTAGTCAAGCGTGGCGAAGTACACGTAGAGATTCCATAAGATCATCATCAGAGCTGATAGTGCCCTCGTCGAACTCTTTTTTCACTACAACAACTACCTCAAGCAAGACATCCGACGAGCGATCGCCATTTTTGGCATCCAAAATGACTTGCCGCAGATGATCGCAACAGCAGGAAGGATCAATAGTGCCGACTACAATGCTCGGATCTTGGAATCGTACTGCTGGCAACCTCCTAACCAGGCCAAAATGGTGGGAGAAGTCGAAGAAAAATGAGTCTGGAAACGGCGAGGGGCAGGAGTAAAAGACGCAACTCTTACCCAAGAGGAGTGATTTGCGCATAACGATCTCCCAACTGAAAGGCCCACGTCGCTACAGAGGGTTTCTGAGATCACAGAGTTTGACGAGGGGTACGTGGACGACCAACCGGCGATACTGCTAAAAGGATGCAGAAGTCGTAGATTGGAACCAGCATTATTGGATGGAGGAGCTTCACATAGCTTTGTAAGCAATGACATGGTTCGCAAGCTGGGTGGGCACACCAAACCAGCGGTGTTTGAAGAAAAAACTGTCGATAGAAGACTATAGATATGAAGACTCCAAGAATCACTTTGACTACAAGTAGGAGATCTTCAAGATGGAATGGTCTGAGGTCTTGTCCAATGATCGATCACAAAATCATCCTCAGACAAGATATTCAGTACCAGCATGATTTGCAGGTTGAGTAGAACAGAGACGATTTCTACGCGGAGATTGACGGAGCCAAATGGCAACTTCCCTATGTGAGAGGAAAGCCGACAGTAAAAAGCAACAGAGGTGGAAGCAGTAGAGGAATTTGGGAAGCTGAAAAGCGACAATCAATACAACCGATACCGCTCAACGTGGCCAAACACTGTATACGACGAGGAGCTCAAGGGTGGCTCATACATCTCGAGCTAACGGGGGAAGCGGAATTGGCAAAAACTGACTCATCGTCGGTCTCATCAGCCTCATTGGCCTTGACAAAGTTTGCGATGGTACCTGAAGAGTTGGCACCACTCATTGAGGAGTTGGCCAACGTCTTCCCCGATGAACTCCGGAAAACTTTACCTCCTCTGCGAGACATCAACCATCACATTGAACTGAAGTGGGACAGGAGACCTACCATCCGAGGGTCCTATCGGATGAGCGATCACGAGCTGACTGAGCTAAAAGTACAGCTCAACGAGATGCTTTGTCAGGGGTGCATCCGCCCTTCCACGTCACCATACGCCACACCTGTACTACTTGTGAAAAAGAAAACTGGTGAGATGCGGATGTACGAGGATTATCGGGCGTTGGATGATGCTACCATCAAGAACCGCTATCCTCTCCCTTGAGCTGACAAACTTTTGGACCAGCTCCGAGGAGCCTGAATTTTCTGCAAGATCGACCTACGTTGCGAACATCGCCACATATGCCTAGCAGCCACCGACATCGAAAAGACAGCATTCCGAACTCGCTCCGGGCAGTTCGAGTTCATGGTTATGCCCTTTGGACTCACAAACGCCCTAGGAACGTTCATGGCGGAAATGAACAATACATTTTTCCGTACCTCGATGACTTTGTCGTGGTGTACCTCGATGACATTCTGGTGTACAACCGCACCTTGGCGGAGCACGATGGACATCTCCAAAACGTTCTTGAAGTTTTACAAAGAGAGAGTGTTTTGGAAAACTCTCAAAATAAGACTCCGCTTGTCGTTCAATGGACGGATCACCATGGATCCAAAAAAATTGGCAACAGTCGCAGATTGGCCGACGCCGACCAACGTTCAAAATTCAAGTACTAACGGTGATTTGTGAGGGACTACACGCGGGTGTTAGCGCCTCATTCCGATCTCACTTGAAATTGAAATGAGTGGTAGTGGGGAGACAGGGAACAAGAAGCGTTCACCACTTCGCGGAACGCTCTGACCTCGGCGCCAGCCCTACGAATAGCCGATCCAACGGCTGACTATGACATGGCCTTGGATGCATCAGACCGAGCCATTGGCGTGGTCCTTCTACAAGACCATGGCAACGGCAAACAAGCATTTGCATATATGTCTCAAAAACTATGAGGCCCGGAACTCAACTACGCAGTCCACGAAAAAGAGATGTTGGCGATTGTGCACGCGTCCAAAATGTGTCGATGCTACCTGGAGTGCCGGTGATACATCGTGCGCACCGACCACCACGCATTGAAGTTCTTGAAGATGCAGCTGAATCCCAGCCAACCTCAAACCGATGGATGGAGTTCCTTGAGTCCGGCTTCTACTACAAAATTGAGTACAGGCTAGGAAAAACCAATGCAATGGATGCACTCAGCCGCCGACCAGATTTAATGGTAGAGTGGCAATCCTACAAGTGCAACAAGACGCCTATCTTGAGCGTCTGCTGTATGCTGCTCCAGGCTACGACCAGCATGGTGGATATGATAAAACCATGTTCTAGTTTGACGCACCCTACTGGCCACGGCGCTTCACTCACCAAGTGGTCCTTCCCCCAAACAAAGAACTTCACCGTATGCTGCTCAAAGAATGCCACGACACCGGTCCGTGTGGACACTTCGGTGAGGACAAGACATTAAGGAAGCTAACATAAAACTACTAGTGGGAGAAGATGCAATCCGGCATGGCCAAATTCTACAAGACATGCAACATATGTCTGTCACAAAAATCTTGTCGCACAAGGCCACACGGACTTCTGCATTCGCTCCCTGTTTGGACGGTACCATGGGCAGACATGTCCATGGACTTCGTCGTCGGACTACTTGTCACATTCGAGGGATATGACGCCATACTCGTGGTCGTCGACAGGCTTTCTAAAATGTCCCACTACATCGCGACAACAACCAGCGTCACCGCCGAAGGAACATCGCAGCTATTTCTAAACATCGTGCAACTGTATGGCACAGCGAGAACCATCACGAGCGACAGAGACATTCAATTTACCAGCCGTTTTTGGCATAAAACGATGATTCATTACGGAAGCAAAACTTAAATTTCAATGGCGTTTCATCCTCAAACCGACGGTCAAACCGAGGGGACAAATCAAACTCCAACAACTGCTCCAAACACTATGCAAACCTCATAGGACGAATCAGACAAAAAATCCTGATTGCCGAAATCGCAGATACGTCGCTTTACTCCCAAACTAGTCGTTCCTCGAAGAACGTCCCGACACCGGTCTAGGTGGACACTTAAGGGAGGAAAAAACACGGAAGAAGCTTGCGATATACTATTGGTGGGACAAGATGCAATCCGATGTGGCCAGCTTTTGCAAAACCTGTGACACATGTCAACAACAAAAATCCCGTCGCACGAGCCCATCCAGACTTGTGCAGCCGCTCTCTGACCCGGTGGAACTATGGGCAGACATTGTTGGTTTCGTGCATCTTCCATTGTACTTTGTTATGTCCTCCTGGCTTGTGTACATCCGCGTGCATATGACTGACGGCGAGACTCGACGCTGCAAGAGTGTCGTTCGGTGGAGCCGACGCACGCTGAAGCCCACTCAGAGTTCGCTAGAGCCTCCTCCCTTCGGCGACGCGCTCAGCTCCATCGGCAGGCCTCCTCGGCGGTCGGGCTGCCGGCGGTCATTGCCACTGCAGATGCTGTCTACATGCACCCAACGTTGTTTCTGGTTGTGCCACCGCGTCTGCAGCATCATGCTGTGCCTAGGGTCCATGTCTCTTGCTGTGTGGCACTGTTTGGCATAAGTGACTGTCGTAAGCACTACCTGGGTTCAGGCAGCCGTAACTCTTTGCTGATTTATTTCTAGCTGATTCTGACCGCACGACTATGTTTGAAGCGTCGGTGTTATGCTATGGTCCAGTTTTCTGACAAAATGGTTAACGCCCAGGTTTCGGGCTGTCGAGCGTTTGGCATGGCTCACCGAGAAAACCCTACCTGCGAGAAAATAGGTCTAGGACTATGTTCTGATTGGTTGGTTAGCTGAGTAACAAGTTATACACTAGTGGGGGGGGAGCTAGAACTTGAAGGGGTCTCCCATTGTTGCTCATTCTTGATTCCTAATCAGTTACTCTCAGTTTTCAGCTGCTTTCTAGTGCTAACATTGGCGCGCTCATTTCTAAGTAACAAACCCAGAGCTTCCAGACTTAGTCTCTAGAGCAGCATACAAAGGGGGGCAGTAGACTTAAGCAACGAGCATGGAAGCCCGTACGCTGCATCAACAATGCTCTTGCCCCAACTTGCTGCCAAGCGTTTCCTTTTTGGTATCAGAGCTAGAGCGTAGCAACAGCAGCAAAAGACTTACGTACAGGTGCCAGACAACGCTGGCGGCCCTCCATACGCGCCAGTGTAGGGGAAATGCTGCCGGATTTTCTTCGGCAAGTTGACCCGCCTGGCGGCGGCGTCCAAGTTTTTACCACAGCCACTGGGCCAGGGGAAATGCTACAGGATTGTTTCCGGCAGCACTGATCCCCACGCTTGATGCGAGGATGTGAGCGGCAGCCCACGCCAGGCGCTTACTAGCGGCGACGCACATGGTGATGTCATCCACATGTGACTAACAGCAGCAGCCCGCAACAGCAGCAGCAACTTGCAGCAGCGGTGAGCAGTGGCAGCAAAAGCCAGCAGCAGAATCAGTAGCAACAGAAATGGCAGAGCAGTAACAGCAGAAGTAGTAACAGTAGCAGCAACAACAGTAGCAACAATAGCAGTAGCAGCAGCGGGAGCAGCAGCAGTAGTACAAATAGCGGCAACAGCCGCGTAGCGGCGGCTACATCAACCGCTGCTGACGTCAGTGGCCGTCCACTGACGTCACTGCTGGCGTCATCAACAACACACAAAAAAGGAAAAAAACCAAAGCAATAGCCCTGCACACACTGTAGTAGCATCTGCGAACGTTAGCCATCCTCCGCTGACATCACTGATGACATCAGTAGCACACAAAAGAACAAAAACAAAGAGAAGAGAGGCACCATAATCCACTATGGCTAAGAGTCCATCTGAGGAGGGATCCTTTTCTATTTGAGCAATCCCCAGCCCCCCTTTACTGTAGCACCTGTAGCAACTACAACAGCAGCAGTAGCAACAGCGGTAGTAGTAATAACAGTGGCAGCAGTAGTAGCAGCAACAGTAATAGTAGTAGCAGCAGTAGCAGGAACAGCAACCCTCTGGCGTCGTTGGCCGCAACCTTGACCCCCTGGTTGCTCTTCAGCAACATCTCGCCGCCTTGATGCAGGAGCTTGTAGCGTTGCAGCCATCGGCCTCCCATACTGCCACCAGTACGCTGCCACCGTTTATTTCTCTAAGGCACGCCAGCTCCGTTGTGTCCATCGCCACGCATTACCTTACACAACAACAGACTCAGCGTTTGCAGCAGACGGTAACCTCCCTCCTTGGCCCCACAATGGGCGCCGCCCGCAGGCAGAAAGACTTTGAGACCCTGTCCCCAGCGCTTCAGGTCGGCGAACAGTTTTGGAGCTGAGAGCTCTGCTTTCGGATCTGGGCACAGGGTGAGGGCCTGTGGGCATACTACACCCTCCCGTACGACCCCACCTAGGCAGAACAGTTGTATGACGGTGGTCGCACCGTATGTGCCCTCGTCCTCGTCGTCCCTCCGGCTTCCCGCCTGGCCCTAGAGCCTTTCCTTGTCGACTTCATCCTTGGCGCTACCCGAGACCCTGCAACCGCGTGGCACGTCCTCACTCATCCCCATCGCTTGTCCAGCGAGGTTGAGACTAGGCGTCTACTACAGGAGTTCAACTCCCTACACATGGGGGATACCAAGACGGTCACCGCCTACTGGGAGCGGGCGAAGGATATCCTTTGTCGCCTCGGCACCTCTACCCCCTCTAGCCGCGCTCCTCACCATCAAGCGCGGTACCACCGACGCGTACGAGGACGTTTTTGTGCACTACTCCCAGGACGTCCTCTCCACCATGGCGGCCCAGGGTACCCTCATGCCTTGGGCATACGAGCTCTTTTCCGGATTGAGGAAGGTCGTCTTGAGTCTCGACTCCAGCGCACGAAGACTCTCGCCTCCCTTGTTGTTGCCTCCGTGGCCGTCGCTTCCCCTGCCACAGCAACCTCATTGTCGTCGAGGAAGAAGAAGCGCAAGAACAAGAAAGGCAAGGGTCAGCAGCAGCAGCAACAGCAACCGTTGACCAGGTCCAGCGGTAGTGGCTCAGTCTGCCACAACTGTGGCCAGACCGGGCACGGGTGGTACAAGTGTCCTCTCCCAACGGACGAGGCGCGTGTCATCGCCACCATGCGTCGCCAGCGGGAGCGTCGTCTCGCCTCTTCCGCCATAGCTGTCGCCGGCCCTGACGCCTCGGCCTCATCCAGCAACTCTACCAATCCGACAGCTCCGTCAGTCCAGCTAATACCAGCACCGCCGCAGTACCATCCGCAGCCGTCGACGCATCCGTTTCCTTCATTGGAACAATTCTCCTACTACCCGCGCTCCGCTGCCCTCACTCTGCACTCGTTCTACACTCCCGGGCCGTCCTCTCGTGAGCGTCAGGTGGAGCAGTTCATCACGCTCTAGCTCGGCTTGCCTCGCCCTCCCCCCCAGGGAAGTGTGAGTTCTGTCACCTCCTGCTCTCCTGCCCAGCCCTGCATGACTGAGACTGAGCTGCGGTCGTGTCTCGTTTCCTCATCTGTCTCTTCGTCTCCCGTGGCCTCCTCTACCCTTTTCCATGACGACGTTGTGTGGCTTGATGATTGGCAATCATTGTTCGCGTCCCCTTCCATCGCATCCGCGTCTCACTTGCTACCATGTGACCGTTAGCGATCTGGCGACCCCGGTCCAGGACCCTACTGAGACCTGGATCATCGACTTCGGGGCCACGCATCACATGGTGGCCTCCCCTGAGGCCTTTAGTATACACGGTCTTATTGGCGATGTCTCTGGTGTCCGGACGAGCTCCAAACAGGTGTTGCTTGACCGAGATGTCGATGCTGTTCGGTTTCGTGGTCGTGCCGATGACGTCTTTCTGACTGATGTCCTCTTTGTCCCAGGTCTCGAGCTCAGCCTCGTGTGCGTGACTACCCTTGACCGTATGGGCAAGGATGTTGTGCACTCGCGTGGTGTTGGCACTGTGTCGTTGTGTCCGTCTGGTCTTGTCGTACTGCACGCCACTGCCCGTGGCAACCTGTGGCATGTACCTCGTCTGTCCTCCTCTCGTTCCGTCTCCTCCCCGTCGGCCGCCATAGGCCATGTATTTGTCACCAGCACGTTATCTCCTCAACACACCCGCCTCTTGCACCGTGGCCTTTGCCACGTCCACTCTGTTGCCGTAGATAGCATGCTCCGCCTTGACCCAGAGACTTTCCCTCTCCCGTGCCCCACAGAGTGCATTGATTGCGCTGAGGGCAAATGCATCGGTCCATATACCTTTTGTCTTCCTCCCGTGCATCTGCCTCTCTCGACCTAGTCCATTATGATGTCATGGGCCCTCTCCCCACAGATTCTGTCAAAGAGAGGGGCCGCTATGTCCTCACCCTCACTGACGACTATTCTCACTACTGTTGGGTCTTCTGCCTTTGGCAGAAGAGCAATGTCGACCAAGCCATCCAAGACTGGCAAGGACAAACCAGTTTTGTACGGCAAGTCCACGCCGTACCAGCATTGGTGCGGTCAGCGCGTTGACCTCCGCCCGGCTTGCGTCTAAGGCTGCGTGGCCATTGTGTGGCTACCCATCCCGCAGCACGACGGCAAGCTCACCACCCGCAAACGTACCTGCACCTTCCTCGGTGTCTCTCGTTAGTCCAAGGCCTGGTGCTTAAGGGTGTACACGGATCCTGTGCTCCGCGGTACCCTACCCATGAATCCGGATCCAGATCCGGATTCGCGGTTCCGGATCCAGGATTGTGGATCCGGCTTATATCTGCGGATCCTGACCCGGATCCTACGGCAGAAGGGGGGGGGG
>SZWC01006017.1:25717-38898 GCA_023375785.1 Penium margaritaceum | reverse complement strand
TAAGGGTGCACACGGATCCTGTGCTCCGCGGTACCCTACCCATGAATCCGGATCCAGATCCGGATTCGCGGTTCCGGATCCAGGATTGTGGATCCGGCTTATATCTGCGGATCCTGACCCGGATCCTACGGCAGAAGGGGGGGGAGGGGGAGGGGGAAATCCGAGTAGTCGTCCGGCTCAAGTCATCCGTGCAGCACAGTCATTTGCACATTTGAAATCGAACAGCTCAGCATGAGCGCCATATTTGGATCGGCAAGCTTTTTGGCGACACGTCCGCGTGCCTGGCACATGCATCATGCGTGTCGAGCGCCGCAAACCTGTCAAGTCGCCAGCCAGGAGATGGCGACTTGACATTTCGTTGGTCTCATATCTTCGTATGTGTCGACTGTCCAACCACCTGTCGCCCCACAATATCATGCGTGGCCACATATGGTTTGGGCAAAGGCAGCCGTCGATGGACATCGTCGACTCGTTGGTGGTCCGCAACAGCGCGACCCATCCGTCCTTGCGTCACCACGCTGTTTAGACGCACAACACCCGGGTGCGTCGTCTTATTTGACGTCCAGCAGCTCTGTTTCCTGTGACTAGCCGTCATGGCCGAAGACGACGACACCCGTCCCACTGATGAAGACGACCTGCTCGACGAGGAAGACGATGACGAGCAAGACGAGGAGGAGGGTGCAGTCGGTGAAAAGCGCAAACGACAGGGAGAGAATTCCCTCATCTGGGGGTCCTTCAAGAAATTGGGTTTCGGTCCAAGTGCGCGTGGCATGTGCTACCACTGCACGGAGGACCCAGCCAAACCTGTCAACCTGTCGGCCAAGAACGGCACCACCGGCGCACTGTGGAAGCACATGCGCCTCATCCACCGAGACAAGTGGCGGCAGCTGAAAGCCCTTGTCGCTGCCAACAAGCTCGAAGAGGCAAGAAGTGCGGTGGCGGATGCTGATGGCGGAGAAGCAGCTGCTCCCGAAGACAACCCTATCGCGCGCGGCGTTGCTGGGGTCGGGTACATCTTTAACAAGAATTTTTTCCACTGCATGTTGTGGAAGCATGCAGTGGACAAAAACCTTTCGTTTTTGTCCATGGAGAGCTTCTGGCTTGCCAAGGCTTTTGCGCACGCCAACCCGGCAGCAGACATTCCTGGACGCATGACCGTCGCCCGCAATATCCACGTCGGTGCTAAGGCCTTCCGTCAGCGCATCAAGACGCAGCTGGCAGCAGTGAAGTCAGCCATATCATTCACGAACGATGGCTGGAAGGCATGCAACAACGTGAAGTACCTCAGAGTGACGGCGCATTGGATCGACACCGACTACAACGTGCACGCCATTGCCCTCGCCTTCCCGGCCATCAAGGGTGGGGCAACAGCCGACAACCTCTTCCACCTGCTGAAAGCAGCACTGCAGCAGTGGGAGCTGTGGGACAGAGTGTTCTGTCTCACCATGGACAACGAGAGCACCAATGACTCCCTCGTTGACAACCACATGGTCCCCAACAACGACTCCTTCGACAAAGCCGTGCACATCAGGTGCCTCGGCCATGTGATGAACCTTGCTGTGGGCGACATGTTGAAGCAGCCGCGCGTGATGGCCATCATCCAGCAGGTCTGGGCCATCGCTGTGTTCATGACACGGACGCCAATACGTGAAGAGTCGTTGCAGCAAGCAGTTAAAGCAGCGGGACTGACGTACACTTCCCTCCATCTGGACACCGAGACCATGTGGAACAACGCCTTGGACATGTGTGAGCACGTCATTGCTGTGCGTTCTGTGCTTGAAGAGTGGCTGGATCTGTATGGCAGGGATGACGCGCACCTCAAACCTACCTTTGAGGATTGGGAACTCATCGCGCTCGTTACTGTCATCGTGAAGCCCTACAAGGGCTTCACGATTGACATTTCTGGGTCGTCCTATCCCACCCTCTCCCTTGTCATTCCCTTCTACTCTTCCCTCCTCGACAAGATGCAGAGCTGGGTGGTGAAAGCCGTGGCAGCAGAGCGCAAGAGCAAGCGCCGAGGACAGGCTGGCCGTCTGCACTGCAAGGAACAGCTGCTGGTCGAGCTGAAGGAGGGCATGACGTCCAGTATTGCCAAGCTGGACAAGTACGCCAAGTTGTGCACTGACCGCCACGTGTTGGCAACCGCCCTCGACCCTCGGTTTTGCCTGCATTTCTACGCAAACGTGCATCCCAAGGTCGGCATCGCCAGCCCAGCAGAGCTACAAGTGAAGGTGGTGGAGTTGCTGAGACCGTACTACTTGCGGGTGGAGCTGTGCAAAGCTGCAGAGGAGGCTGCTGCAGCCGTGGCTGCGGCAGGCAGCGCTAGCGGTCTTCAGCAGCTCCAGCTTCAGAACCCCGGAGACTCTGCGGCTGCTGCATCTACAACTACAGCAACAGCAGCATCAGGTAAATTACAATCCTGTCTAGTCATGTTTTAGACAACGGTTCTGTTTGTGCCAGAGAATAACCTATGTTCTGTTTTTATTGCAGCAGTGGCAACACCAGGCACAGCCAGCACCCCGCAGCCACGTCGCAGCGCAAGGATCCAGTCTAAGCCGGACGTCATGGAGGCCGCACTGGAAGATGCAGGTGTCGACATGTTCATGGAGCCGAGCATAGTAACCACCGCACAGGCTGCACCCTCCAGTTTGGAGGTGGAGGTGGACACCTGGGCAAAGGACGAGAAGAAACCCCGCAAGTGCAAGATTCTCATGTACTTGCACAAGTACGAGAAGAATTACCCGACATTCCACCTCGCAGCACTAGACCTCCTAGCAGTTCCAGCCACGAGCACGCCCTCTGAACGACTTTTTTCTCTGGGCCGCCACATCATCACTGACTTCAGGCAGTCTCTGGTAGACCTCACAGTTGAGAACCTCATGCTGCTGAAGTCCTGGATCAACGATCCAACCCTGGTGAACTTCCCCGTAGCACCTAGCGGAGAGGTAGCACCAGAGTTGGTAGCGGAGGAGGCATGGGTGAACGCACGTCGTCGTGGTGATCTAGCTCTTGAGGAAGAGCTGGAAGAAGAGGGTGAAGATGATGGTGAAGATGAGGGTGCAGATGGGGGGGGAAGTGAGGTTGCAAGATAGTGGGGGTGTGGGGGGGACCTGAACATGTATAGAGTTGGACTCGGCACTATTGCCACGATGACATGTTGCAGACAGTTCTCTGTTTAGTACCTAGTGCTTGTGCATCATTGAGATGTTTTTTCCATGCTTGTGTGTGTGAATGTGTTCTATGAAAACGTTTGTGTGAATGTACAACATGAGGGAAGAAGTTAAGTGTTACCACGTAGAAGATTGATTAAAAAAAAAAGTGAGACTCATGGTTGGTGAAAACCAACCCATGCATAACACATGAATCCCCAGATCCGGATCCAGGATCCGTGAATACAGGGATCCGTGAATCCAAGGATCCGTGACCCCGGTTCCGGATCCAGGTACAGGACCCGTCGCACGGATCCGGATCCATCTGAATCTCCACGGATAGGAACCGTGTGTAGCCTTACTGCCGCTTCTGGGATCCATCCCGGTACTGCATCGTCGAGTCCCAAGATGCCCTCTTCTTCAAGGACCTGTTTCCCCATAACCTCATTTGCTCAGCTCATCCGTGTCCATCCCGTTGCATGGCGGTGTGGTGAGTCCGTCCTCCGTCCTGCCGCTTCCGGGTGACACATCCCTCAGCCCCTCTGAGTCGGCATCCCTAGTCGCGTCCACTGGCCCCTCTGAGCTGGCAGCCCAAGTCGCGCCAACTTGCCCCTCCGGGCCGGCAGCTCGAGTCGCATCCACTGGCCCCTTTGGGCCAGCAGCCCTAGTCACGTCCACTGGCCCCTCCAGGCCGGCAGCCCCAGTAGCGTCCAGTGGCCCCTTCGAGCCGGCGGCCCCAGTCGCGTCCACTGGCCCCTCCGGGCCTACATCCCAAGTCACGTCCACTTGCCCCTCCAAGCCGGCAGCCCAGTAGAGTCAACTGGCCCCTCCCGGCCGGCAGCCCCAGATGCATCCACTGGCCCCTCTAGGCCAACAGCCCCAGACGCGTCCACTAGACCCTCCAGGCCGGCAGCCCCAGTTGCATCCGCTGGGCCCTCCGAGCCAACAGCCCCGTCTGCCTTCGTTGGCCCGTCGGACTGAGTGTCATCTCCTTCCCTGCCACTCTACACACGTGGCGCAGGCGGCAGCCTCCGACCCACACCGTCGGTGAGCGCGCAGATTGTGGCATCGCGCTCCGTGGCGCCTCGACCCCCTGTGGCTCCACGTGTCTCCTGGACTCCCACTCATGCAAGTGGGGATCCTGGCACCAAGGCCCTCGGCCTGACCACCTCGGCCATCATTAAAGACCTTCACCTGTGCTCCATGCTGGGCTACACGATGCTTCATCACGAGCATCGGCACGCTGTCGTGGCTTTACTCGCACGCATCCCACCTGAAGCTTGAGATGCACACGCTCTCTCAGTCCACTCCACAGCACGCGCGGAGGACCCAGCCACCTTGCGCAAGGCACGAGCCTTTCCTGAGGCCGTACACTAGCACGCTGCCTACGCCGATGAGCTCGCAGCCATCCAATAGCACCACGTGTATGACCTCGTCGACCTTCCTTCAAGTAACAAGGCCATCGGCGCCAAGTGGGTATTTCGGCGCAAGTGGAAGCCCAACGTGTCCTTGAACAAGTACAAGGCCCGCCTCACAGCCAAGGGGTTTGCCTAGATCCCTAGAGTCGATTACGACCAGATCTTTGCCCATGTTGGCCGGTTCTCCAATAGCCGGGCGCTCTTCAGCCTGGTTGCCCAGCATAGGTGGGAGCTACATCAGATGGATGTGAGCAAGGCTTTTCTCCATGGCTCACTGGAGGGTGAGGAGCTCTACATGGTGGAGCCCTTAGGCTTTGACGATGGCACTGAAAGAGTTTGGCGGCTACGGAAGACCCTCTATGGCCCGAAGCAGTCGCCTCGGTGCTAGAACCACGAGATCAGTCGTAAGCTCCTTCGCGGCGGGCTCTACCGCAATACCGCTGTCCCCACACTGTTTATGAGTCCGTGAAGCCAGACTTTCCTTGTAGTTCTGGTTTACGTCAACGATCTCCTCATCACGTCGCCAAACACGGCACCCATCCAGCGTGTCAAGGACTTGCGGCACGCCGTCTATGAGATGAAGGATCTCGGACTTGCCCGAGTCTTCCTGGGCATGGAGCTCGAGCATGATCGCTCCCAGGGCGTCCTGCACATCCACCAGGCTGCGTATGTACAGACTGTGTCCACCCGCTTTGCAGAGGATCTGCTACTCGTGCCGAGCGCATCTTCACCCATGTGACCTGATGGCCAAGTGAAATTGAAGAGTCCAAACTCAGCTATTATGGGGAAGCCAGCTGACGTGACCATGTACTTATGAGTCATCGCGCCATTGATGTTCCTAGCGACGACGAAGCACCCAAACATTGCATTTGTCGTCAACTTCCTGGCCCAGTTTTCCCAAGAGCCGCGTCACCTCCACTTTGAGGCCGTGATCCGAGTACTGCGCTATGTCGTCTTGACTCCTCGGTGAGGTCTCATGTTATGCCGCCAGCCATCTGTTGTCGTAGTATGCTACACCGACGGTGACTAGACCAACATTCAGGACAATAAGAGTCGCACAGGCTGGATCTTTCTGATTGGCGGCACAACATTGTCCTGGCGTAGTACCAAGCGAGTGTGCAAAGCACGCACCACTGCTAAGGAGGACTACGTGGCCCTTGGCTCAATCGCATGTGAGAGTCTGTGGTTACGTTGTCTGCTGTCCAAGTTGCGTCAATCTGTTGCATCCATCACGTTGCATTGGGACAATGAGAGTGACATGGCAGTCGCCGACAATGACAGCGTGCATCATACACGCACAAAGCACATCAACGTTGAGTATCACTATGTGCGTTCATTGTTGCATGACGGCAACATCAGCATCATGTAGGTTGAGAAAGCACGGCAGCTGGCTGACTTCTTGACCAAGACACTGAAGCGCGACTTGTTCAAGAAGGCTATGAGTTCAGTTGGCGTACATCCGTGAGTGACTCTCGTTGTCCCAACCTTCGTCTATGCGTGCCCTAGGGGAGTCTGGTTGTTGAGTGTGTCTTTGCTCCCACGTGTGCACTACGCTTGTGAGTCATGGGGAAGTGTTGGTTTTCGTGCATCTCTCATTGTACTCTGTTGTGTCCTCTTGGCATGCAGATGAGTGACAGCGAGACTCGACACTACTCGAGTTTCGTTTGGTGGAGTCGACGCACGCTGAGGCCCACTTAGAGTCCGCTGGAGCCTCCTCCCTCCGGCGACATGCTCAGCTCCATCGGCAGGCCTCCTTGACGGTCGGGCCGCCGGCGGTTACTACCACTGCATATGCTGTCTACATGCACCCAAAGCTGTTTTTGGTTGTGCCATCGCGTCTGCAGCATAATGTTGTGCCTAGGGTCCATGTCTCTTGCTGTGTGGCACTATTTGGCATCACTGACTGTCGTAGGCACTGCCTGGATTCGGACAGCCGTAACTCTTTGCTGCTATTTTTCTGGGTGATTCTGACCGCAGGCATGCGTTCACAGCGTTGGTATTATGGTATGGTCCAATTTTCAGACAAAACGGACGACGCCCGGGTTTTGGGTTGTTGGGCGTCTGGCAGGGCTCACCGAGAAAACCTTGCCTGTAAGAAAATAGGTCTAGGACAATTTTCTGATTGGCTGAATAGCTGAGTAACAAGTTCTACACTAGTGGGAGGAGGGGAAGCTAGAACTTGGAGGGGTCTCCCATTGTTGCTCATTATTCAGTCCTAATCAGGACTTTTCAGTTTCCAGCTGCTTTCTCGCGCTAATACTGGCGCGCGCATTTCTAAGTAACAAACCCAGAGCTTCCAGACTTAGTCTCTAGAGCAGCAGACTGAGGGGGGCAGCAGACTTAAGCAACGAGCGTGGAAGCCCGCACGCTGCATCAACAACGTTGTTGCCGCAATTTTCTGCCTAGCGTTTCCTTTTGACATGTGTGTGGACTTCGTCATTGGATTACCAGTCACACCCGAGGGATATGACTCCATCCCCATGGTCATAAACAGGTTCTTCAAAATGTCCCTCTTCATCCTCACAACGACCACCATGATCGCCGAGGGAACTGCGCGGCTGTTTTTAAACAACATGTTAGGCTACACGGCGTACAGAGATCCATCACGAGTGACTGAGACGGTCGATTTACGTGTCTTTTTTGGTGCAGACTAAGAACTCTCATGGAAGGAGGATTCAACTTTCAACGGCGTTTCATCCTCAAACCGACGGTGAAACCAAGCGGACAAATCAGACGCTTGAACAACTGCTCTGAACATTATGCAAATCTCATGGGACGGATTGGGCACAAAACTCCTTACCGTCAAAATTGCATATGTTTTGATTGTTTCCACCGCAGCAAGTAAGACTCCATTTGAAGTGGTGTATGACAAACTTCTCGCCACACTAGCCGGACTACCGAGTTGCCATAACACTCCAGCAGTTGATGTCCATCGACAAGACTTCACCACCGTCGGGGGAGGAAACACGTCACACTATCGTGAAGACGTAGGCAGCGATGAAGCGAGGAGGTAACCTGCATCGCAGCGACGACATCTTCACCGCTAGCGACAAAGTCCTCCTTAGCTCGAAGAACATCCATTTACGCGGACCCGACTGTTCAAAGCTCAAGCCCTGATGGTTGGAATTGTTTTAGATTGAGTGCATGCGAACCCTTGCAGTTGCGCAATTCAAACTCTCCGACAGTATGCAAGTTTTCCAGTGTTCCATAACAACAGAATTAAGCACTACCAAGACCCTCGAGAGAACTTTCCTGGCAGAGATCTCCCTCCTCTGCATCCTGTTCAAGTAGATGAAGACACGGAATACGTCATTGAGGACATCCTCTGTTGTGTGGACCTCGACCTGAGGCGACGCCATGGGAGATGCATGGCGAGGTCCATGCTCTGTTGTGAGCATCTACAGCATCCCGCATGTGGCTCATGCTACGTACCTGCACGGCTACATATAGATGGTAGCACACTGTTGGTCGAGATCCGGACACTTGGTGCATTGTACCAGTGTCACGAAGAGACCATGTGATCGTGTGTCTTAGTGTGTCGCTATACTGTGTGTGGCATGTGCATGCGAGCTGTTGGTCGAGACCCGGACACGTGGTGCGTTGCACACGTGTTACGAGGAGATCCTCCCTTGATCCTGTGTTTGGATGATGATACTACCCTACTACGCTTGATATTCGACGAATGGATTTTTGCATAATTTTTTCAACCATGAAAATCGGGGTCAGAAATTACTTTTCATGTACCATTAATTTCGATTTCTGCCCTGTACATGACACTTGATAATCGACGATGCGTCCGGTTCAATTTTTTTTCCGATGAACACCGAGACCCGTTGGCGCACTGCGGATCTCGCGAGAGAAATTGGTCGGACTTCGCGCGTCATGTCGGTGTCGTGTAACGGCCATTTGCGGCAACGGCGAGAATTCGGCCTGCGCGGGGCGACAGGGATTTCGTTTAACATGTTGTCTGTCACTCGCATGTGTGTCAACTGGCAGATTCCTACTGTCCTTCCAACACCCCCCACCATGGATCGTTTTCTCACTAAGGTGTCTCCGGAGGAGCGAGTGCGTCGCCTTACNAAGCGTCCTGTGGGTCGTCCTCGCAAGCCTACCTGTCTCTCTTCGGACAACACGCAGGCCACGTGTCCTACTCCTACTGCGTACAACTCCACGTACCACAACGCCGGTTCGTCGGCATCGCCTCTGACACTCCCTGCTGGCGTCCCTGTTGTCATCGGCGCTGGGTACAACGACGGTTCGCAACGCCGCATTGACGATGGCGTGCCCGTCATCAATGCGGTGTCTTCTTCACCTCCCACGGCTCCATCTTCCCCTGTGGTTACCGCGGCCTCATCTTCGAACATGCCTCCCTCGGTGAAGTCAACGTCACCGTTGACGACTCCAGCAGTTGCTTCTTCCCCTGGCGCTGCCGCTGCTACTTCTTCCGCTCCTCGCATGCCGCGGTTCACCGCAGCGGAGAAGGGCAAGGCTCGTGCGCCGCTGACTCCTCCATCTTCCGATGACGACATGCCGATGATGCCACGACGTCAGCATCCACGTCGTCCGGGACCAGTCGTCATCGGCAAGGTCCCGTCTCCCGAACCGTCAAGCAGTGAATCGCAGTCAAGCGATGACTCCACGGACACCGAGTGCCTTGTCCTCACGGTGAGCAACAACACATCGTCCGGCACGTCATCGACCTCCACGACCGGCGCGAAACGTGGTCGCTACGCCGACTGGTTCGGTAGCGGCCACTTTGTAACAATCTTCAACGCCTTCAAATCTTCACCGTCCGCTTATGCCGCCGTCAAGCATCTACGGTCAACGTTTCGCACTCCGGATGGATATTCAGTATACGACCGTCTCTCCTCGAGTACTGTCCTCGGATGGTTCGAGCCTGGCACGAAGGTGGTGAAGAAGCAGTACGAGATGGCGGTGATCGCGTCCGTGGCGGCAGTGCCTGCTCCACCGGTGACCGGCAAAAAAAGAAAACAGGGGTACCAGGGCAAGCGTGCGTGGATCGCAGACCATCCGATCGTGACGGCGGAGATTACAAAGAAGCTGACGGACGCTCGCGATGCTGGCATTGCTCTGAACTCAAAAGTGATCCGTCAGGAGATCCGCGGAGTCATCGCCCGTCATGCACCCGACGAGCTGCAGCGATTGGGTGCCCGAGCTTTCGGCCGGCAGTGGGTCCGCAAGTTTGTCACCCGCCAACTTGGTTGGTCGTGGCGTGCTGGCACGACAGCCGCGCAGAAGTTGCCTGCAGATTTTGAGGAAAAGATTCTCACGTTCCATCGTAGATGTGCATGCATGGTCAGGATGTATGGCATCAAGCCATTTCTCGTGTTGAACGCAGATCACACTGGCGTTGAGCNGTCGGGGCACACGTACGCTCCTCTTGGATCCGAAGACATCAGCATCCTTGGTATGGATGACAAGCGCGCCATCACGGCCCTAGTCACGTCATCCATGACCGGGGAGCTGTTGCCGATGCAGCTCATATTCGTAGGGAAAACACCTCGCTCGCTGCCACAGGGTCCGCATGCTGCAAAATTGCACGATGCATCTGACACAGACCGCATCACACTGGGCGAACGGGGAAACGACAAAGGACTGGGTGCGCAACATTGTGCTACCGTACTACAAGCGTACGTGTGCAGCCTTAGGAGTCCGTGAGGGTCATGCAGACATCTTACTCGTGTGAGACACGTGGCGTCCGCACTGCAGCGGCGCTTTCCTCGAGTGGCTGAACGGGAATTTCCCGTTTATGCGGACGGTCTACGTGCCGCCCGGATGCACTGGAAAAGCGCAGCCTGCTGATGTGGGACTCATGCGTCCATTCAAAAACAAGCTCAAAGAACTGTTCGCTTTTTGGGGCACTCAGCGTAGCGAGGCAGGGATGTCGATGCACATTGGTATGAAAGAGCTAAAAGAGGCTGCGTGTGAGTGGTTTTTGGAGGCTTGGAAGTACATGCGTGATGCCGAGCCCATGGTGAAGAACGCATGGGCCAAGGCCAACTTCCCTCGTGTGTTTGACCAGGATTTCTAGCGTGCTGCTGCCCCATTCGCAGGGGAAGTGCTGTTCACAACTGACACGTATGAGGCAGATGATGAGGTGGTGTGATTTGTCCTTTAGTGCCTTAATGAAGATTTTTTTTCGCACATCGCTTCTCTTAACTTCACCGTCCACCTCCTCGTCGCACATGTTTGTTGACCACATCCAACTTCAACTTTTCGACGAACATGAACTAGTGCGTATTCCAGTATAATTTCCACCTAATATTGATGCACAACCAAAGTACAAGTCCTGCTTAACCTGGGAACCAAATCTTACAGGTGAAACTTAATTTTCGACTTTCGAGCTCTGTAATTTTTTGGGACAAACTTCAAATTCGACGAAGGACCATTTTCGACGAGTTTCAACTACTAAAAAAATAGTTAACATCGAATATCAAGCGCAGTAGGGTATTGTGTTGGATTGCTTGTAGCGGTCGAGACCCGGGCCCTGGTACCGCCACTGTCACGAGGAGACCATCTTGTCCTCTGAAATGTGCATGACATGTGTATGTGCATTACACTGGTTTGTGTGCGTGTGTATCACTCCTCTCATGGTCGAGACCCATACACTTGGTGGGCTGTGCCACTGTCTAGGGAGACCCTAGATGGATAGCAGATGAGTGTGTGTGCGTGCGTGTGTGTGTGTGTGTGTGTGTGTGTGTGTATGTGTGTGTGTATGTGAGTTGACTCATGCATGTTATGGATTGTCATACACTATTGTTCCATGCCTTCGTTCATTCGTTCTGGCGTGGACGGCTATGTCAGCCAGGGGGAGTGTTGGTTTGTGTGGCTTCCACCCGTCACGACCGACATTGCTAGTTTACCGATATACCCACATCCGGGGTATGTGGTGGAGGAGAGCGTGACGACATGACAGGCCTTCGGGGTATCTCCAGCACGTATGACAGCCTGCGAGACGCAGTCGACGCATTCCGGTAGCCCAGTGGGCTTGTCGGGAGCTAGGAGAGTTTTCTCGGTGGGTTGAGACCCGCACACCCGATGGACTACATCGGTGCGACGAGAAGACCCGATGGTTGTTGTGGAGCTTCCGATGTTCAGAAAGCCGTGTGTGATGTCTGGACGCTGAATTTGAGATTTTCTGGCACTATTCCTATTTTCTCGGTGGTCGAGACCCCGGTACTCGGAGAGCTGTTCTGGTGCCTCGAGGAGACCACCGTTATTGTTATCGTGGTATATGCAGTGTCCCCGCTGACCCGTTTGGGCTTTGCGAGGGTGACGGGGCTCGGTGCGGCTAGCTGCCGGCGCCCCTAGTTAAGTCCGCTAGGGGCTCATTTGTAATCTCTCCTTGTTCGTTGTATTCAGCGTTCCAGACGTAGCCAAATTCTTGCCGTCTTGCTGTTGTGCTTTGTGCCGTTCCTGTACAGTTTACTGTGACCACTCGGCCGTGTCCATACTCGTGCAGATCCCTGAGGCAGGCGGCCCTGGTGACACCGGCGCGACGACAGGCGGCGAACTACCCGTCCGGAGCTGACCGACCACTGTTCCAGAGCCCCAGATGTCACCGGGACTCCTTGCTGTGACTTCTACGTCTTGCAGGCGCCTTTCGGCGGACTAGGCATGAGGCCCATTTGCATGTTTTTGCATTATATACTCGCTGTCCGTCAATGGATGCATGCATGTGACCAGTCGTTGCGTGCGTCTTTTGATTCTGCACGTCTAGATTCAGACGGCGTAGGATTCTGACATGTGTGAGCAGAGTTAAAGCCAAAACAGTGGTTTTGGGCCGGTTTTAGGATAGCTCTTGGACTGCCGCGTGCGACACCCGCCGTGCGCCGCGGCAGGTATTTATGCCCTGGACCTGTCAGTTGTCATCTCTCTCTGCATTTACTAAGCTATTGAAGCTTATGAGACTTTGCGCGTCTCCCTAGCCTGATCCTTGCTGTTTCTTACACTTGCCTGCTTGCTAGTGCGTCAGCTGACTGGACTGTGTCGCCACGTCAGCAGTAGCAAGGCTAGGAAGTTTCCTAGCAGTTTCTCATGGCATCAGAGCGGTGAGACAGATCTCACCGAGCTGCGCAGCAGAGACGCAGCAGAGCAGCAGCAGTAAGAGTCACCGCTACAGCAGATCTTTTGGGACCCATTGGAGACGGTCGATGGCCGTCAACGTGAGATCGCAGCTGCAGAGACAGCAACAGCGACGCGTACCACCACGGAGAGGGGCGTGGCGGCGGCGGTGCCAGCAGCCCTTCTCCCACCGCCGCCGCAGCTGAGTAGCAGCAGGAGCGCAGCAGCCACAGCCGCAGAAGCAGCGTGACAGCAGCCGCGGCAGCAGCAGCACAACAGCGACGGCGGGAGCAGCAGCGCAGCAGCCGCAGCGGCGGCGGCGGCAACAGCAGCCGCAGCGGCAGCAGCAGCATCAGCGGCCGCAGCACAGCTGCAGCAGCAGAAGCAGCAGCAGCAGCGGCGGCAGCAGCGGCAGCAGCAGCAGCGTAGCAGCGCAGCAGCGTAGCAGCAGCGGCAGCGTGGCAGCGCGGCAGCACAGCAGCAGCAGCGGGCGGCGGCGGCGACGAGCTGCTGCTGCAGCGCGCAACAG
>SZWC01006016.1:118630-138135 GCA_023375785.1 Penium margaritaceum | reverse complement strand
GTGTGTGTGTGTGTGTGTGTGTGTGTGTGTTTTCTCTCTTTTCTTTTTCTCTGGAGCTTGTAGCTTGGTTAGTATTTTTTGCTGGTTGATTGGAGGGGGGTCTAGGCTGATATCCACTATTTTTTCAACTAATTCACAGTTTAGCAAAAACATGTACAAAACAAATACCGTATCCACTTCGGCAGAAAAAAATGCTATAACGTCCAGCAAAAGCATAAGTTACGCCGGAGGGTCACAAACACTCCGGATGTCCATTATGGAAAACCTTAGCACTAACAAAGCTTTAATGCTTTGCATACACACTTTGTTGACCTGTCTACACAGCACGACAACAATGAAATAGGACCCAAGTCCTAGCCCGCTCTACGCGTACAACATGGCAAATGAAACTTCGAGAAGACCACACATTGAATCGTATTCTTTGTTTTCTTGCGACTTTCTCCTTCTGGTCGTCCATTGGCCCACTGCCTTGCTATGTGTACCAACTGTCCAATAAACGTGTGCCATCAATTGAATTCCAGCGTGCATCAAAATTCCGTAGTAAAACTCATGTGCACAATGTTTTTATGTGATCAACTGCAAACACATTTGATGAAGTCACTTGTGTGGTGCTCAACAAGTGATCCATGCCAGACCAATGGTCCACCTACCTTAGCAGACTACAACTGATACAAGAGTGTGTGGGTGTGCCATGTTTTTCTTCACAACCTCATTGCCTGTTGCCACTGGTCTGCCTTGCCATATACTTCCTTGCAGATGCAATGAATTGACATTGCACTGGAACTGTTCACTTGGCCCAGGTTTATTGTTCAAACATCATGTAGCCCGTGTCCACGTTTCCACAAGAGGGGCCCGTGCGGCAAATGCAATGGGATGCTTGCCATCTATCACCCTACTTCCAAATGATTTCATTACAAAGTAATCATTTTTCAAAACAAAATTAAGTATTCGTGTATGCGAGCAATATGTTCGTAGCTTTTTGTGTGTGCATTTTGTTATTTCTCTACGATCCGCTTCGACTTCTGGATAGTAATGAATTATAAAGTGCACTTTGTCGCTTCACAAAGGTGGCTTCAGGGGACATTTCCGGCCAAGAATCGAAGATTTAAATTGCAAAGTTATTGGGGATTTGAACATCCTCCACGGAACTAGTGTGCGGGTTTGACTATTTTTGTTGTATCAGTGTGCAAACCCAAGAAAATCTTTCATACCAAAGTTAGTGTGCACCTTGAAAAACATTTAAAGCAACAAAATCATGTGGCACTAGAGTGTTTTGCCACAGTGTTTGCTACTTGAACACATGGACACATCTTCCAATGGTGTGAAGAACGAGGCTCTGAATGGACCACGCCAATGGAACCATGTTGGTAAGTGGGGCGGTGCCCAATCATCGTAGACATCATCCATCCTACATCCATGTGAAGTAGCAGCTGCATGGGCTGACATAAAAGCAGACTTTGATGATTGGATTGTCCGTGATGGCATGCCAACATGGATGTCTACCACTCCTGAAATGGAATCCATGGTGTGGATTCTGGGCAGGCATACGCCCTCTGAGAGTCTGCCAGACTGTCCAGATCCCTGGAATCCCCGGCTGTACACAAAGCCTTCTAGCCCTTAGCATTTATGGAATTCAGTATCCATCATTTTCATTTGTCAAATGATTGACAAGGCATCCAGCAGGTCCCATGTCCCATATTCGATGCTCCTTTCCATTAGTGCATGCATCATTGCCTAAAGCTATATACATGCACATTGTAAATCAATGTTTGAACGTCAATACGTTGTGAAATGTTTAATGTGCGATCAGGAAACCATGTTGCATCTGACTACATTCATGTGGTGAATTGAAGAACAATGCTCTAGGGGTGTTTTGGATGTCCTACAACAATGTACAAGTATTTGTGCAGTCATTAATCTTTCTTAGTTTGCACCAGTCACACCATTATGTCACACTTGAGTCATGTACTTTACGCATAAGTGTTGTTTGAGTTCAATATGGATTGACGCAGTAAATGTGCAACTCATAAGATGAGCACCAAGTATTGATCACTAATGTTCAATGACTTCATAAAAGGAACATTACGGGTAGCTTTGGAACATGGAGATGGATATGAAGCATTTTGAGCAAACTTCGTGAGGTGCAGCAGGTCTAGTCAAACACAGGTGCTAGGTCACATGAACTCATCCACACTTGAACTTACACGAGTAAGCCGTACACGAAATAGATCACATCACAAGCAGGACACTCAGCCCGTCGGTGAGCTATTGACGTGTATCATGGAACTAATCTCCGAAGGGAGATGCACACATACCAGTGCATGGATTGGCCGCATGAAACCTGGCCATTTCAGTGTCTAACTCCCCGAGGGTGCAATTGGCCACATCTTCTCTAGTCTGTGAATCACACATGCCATGGGCCACATGTGATAATACCTTCTGTCGATGCACTCTCAGCCTTAGTTTTTTCCTGTACATGGTTCTTTCTTGCACATGGATCTGCCTCACCCGCACACAAACCAGATTCAAAATATGCAATGGTTGAAACTGACATGTACATTAAGTAAAGAACATGACACTATGCAATGGAAAAGTCACTTTGCAAAGGACAAGACAAGACCATGCAAAATAAGGTTTATATATGATCACACTGAACGACCTCTGCAATGATGCTTGCATCACAGAGTCTCCTCATCCGATGAGAAGGAGGTCTCTACAATCTCCCACTCCTCAGACTCGGATGTGACAAAGCCAGAGGCCTCGTCCTCCTTTGACCAATCAGAGGAGCACGCCTCATCGTCCAACGGTTTGTTAGTCTCTACTCTAAGAGTCACAGGGTCAACAGAACACTGGTTCTGCATCCCCCTGTGCTGCTGCCTGGCCGCCACCACTGGGAGTTCTTATTGCCTCGATTACAGGTGTGCCATCGGCCATCACTACAACGGATGTTGTTGCAGCATCACCTGCAGCAATGGCGCATGCTACTGCTACTACCACTTCATGCCCATCAGTCACGAGCTTGACATCCCCTACATCAGAGTTGGGTAATCCACCACGTCCTGCTCATGGAGTTATGCAGCCACAAAAACCATCTGAGACCACCCCACGTCATGTAGCAATCTGTTCGGCACAAGTGGTGGCAACATTGGCTGGTGAGAGGACATGAGGGTTTGTGCACCAATTTCCAGATGTCCAGCAAGGCCGTAGTGGCTGCATATGTGCTTTTGCTTGTACTGCTCATGGTGGTCTCTACGCTTAGATCTCGGGAGCCCAATACCCTGCTTCTTGCCTGGCAGGTCCCATCCTTTCTTGGCATATTGGAGCTTACGCAGATTGACCCCCAGCATGGGGTGGAAGTATGTCCTACACCACGCCATCTTTTCGAGATGGAAGTACACATAGGATTCTAGGTGGAGGCCTGCATCAAGCAAGAGGCTGACCCCGTGCTGGCATGGGAAGCCAAGCTAAGACCTATGACTGCAGCTGCACTTCTTGTTGTTGCAGTCCACCAAACAGCTTAAGATTACATTTAGAACCATGATGATCAGAGAGAGTCTTCGCGTCAGGATGATTTTGTATCCCTGTGCATTGTTTGCATGATTCTAGATCTCTCCATCAATAAGCGGGACAAGCATGGCCTTGCAGTCGTGCCTTAAGCTACACCATTGTGCAAACAACTTCTGTACCCACACATACAACTGCGCCAAGTAGTGGAAGGGATACAGATGTCGCAGGTCCATGATGCCGATGTTGAGGGACTCGGCCGCATTGCTGGTCATGTGTCTATCCCACGCCATAGTAGATAAACTCTTTTCCACTTCTTCAACGAGCTCTTGGGCTCGCAACCTTCGCCGAAGATGTAGTCCTTACCCTGATTTGATGTGCGTGAGAGCTCAGCACAGGCATGCTTGAACTCGTTGGCGGTGAAGGCGTGCGCAAGGTTCTATAAGAGGTCTCTTCCAATCCTACCAGCCTATGACTTGATGTTCTCAAGGATGTGTTACACACAGAATGTGTGCATGGCACTTGGTAGCTCGCGGGCAACAAGAGCCAGCAACACAAAATCATGGTCAAAGATGATGGTTGTGAAGCAGTCCCTGGCCGCAAGGTACACATATGATAGCCTATGCACAAACCAAGTCCAGTTGTCTTTATCCTCCTGCCCGCACAGTGCCCACGTCATCAAAAGATGGTGTTTTTTAGTGGCGTAGTATCATGAAATCAGCTGGGAATGTTTGAGCCCATTTTATTCAAAGCTTGTGTCCAAGGTGACCAAGCGTCGAACATTGTTCCAACCCTTACGACATGCTGGAGGTGGTATGAAGGCCCGGCAGAACTGGTCCTTTCTATCCTGCTCCACACATGCGACAATCCAGGGGTCCCCCTTCTTCAGTTGCACACCATGCAATGCATATGAACACAGTTTTACACACAGCCTATCCCAAAAAAAAAGAAACCATAACACTACAAAAATTAACCTTGGTTATGTACACTAGGAAGACAGTCCACAACAAGGTGTTCTCATCCATTAGCTTCACCTAGGCTGCATTCTTGGTGTGGTAGACAACCGGGTAGTGGACCTTCTTGCCTTTGCTAGCCTCGACAATTTTTTGCAGCATCTTGAAAGCGATAACGGGCCTCTTTTTCACCGCCTGCTTCATGTGGTGCAACACCCATGCCGTACAACATATCTTATCGCCCTTTTCAGTGATGGGGATGTACTTATGCCCATGGACGTACTCTATGATGGTGATGTTGCCGTGATTGCATCGGTAGTGTGCCTTCAGTAGCTATGTAGAGCCCGCGGTCTTCCACTAACCGTAGTGCACCTCCAGACGTGGCGGCTCGCTGTGGACCCACAAAAGCAGCATGCCGCGGTCCACAACGAAATATTGGACGGCTTCACGACAAGCTTCCATGTTGCAAAAGGATTTCTCACCCAGGAAGTCCATGCTTCTTCCCTTACGCTTCCGTTCCCATGAAGCAAGAGCGGCTTGCAGCTTGGTGCCGGTTTTGTCTGGCGAGGGTGGAGGAGTTTCCTCATTCAAGGACCTGGCAGATACGACATGGACCAGAACGTGAGACATACGTGTATGGATTTGGACAACAAGGTAGAGGGGTCGGTGGCTAGAATGTAGCATACTACAAGATAGCACAAGGTTCAAGCCCATCGGCTGCAATGCCATACTTACACAATTAGTGGGTTCAATCCACCCGCACAAGAAACACAAAAGGGCAAAATAGCCCGCATATCCACATTCCCAAAGGGCGGACCCTCCCATATACACGAGCAGAAAATTATGTCCCCCATATCCAGCACTTTAAAAAAGAAACACCCCATATCCAGTGGACTTGTCGTTAACATCCCCATGTTTGGAACGGATGTTTCAACTATGCACTACCGGTATGGCGTTTCTATTTGAAAGTAGTGGAAATGGGCTAGTTGTATTTTGGGTAAAAAGTTGGACTCGGGTTTCCATAAATTACGACAATCCCTGCTTGGAGAACTGTCCGCCACAAAATGACGTCGCTTTGTCGAAGGAAAATGACAGTCCAATAGTCTCGTTTTGAATGTGTAATATGGCAGCGACCCCACCGAGCGGCCTTCGTATTACTGGGGATAACATTTGTGGAATTGGAAGTCGTCGGACACCATGTTCTTGTTACTGATATTCACAAAGGACCGAACTTGTTGTAACAAAAACCATCCTTCACATACGCACTTACAACGGAAATCAAGTGCCGATACTGTCATCTCGCTGGTCGTTGTTGTCTGCGGCCGCCAGCCTGTCAACCTTGTCCGAGCTGTCCCTTCCACCGTTCACAATGCGTTGTTTGCAAGACCTTCCATGCGCCGACTCGATGTGTCGCAGTGCGACACGTAGAGTGGGCCAGCGTGCATGTACAGGAGACGGACAACCCCCACAAACACGTGCCACTATATCGATTCTGTGTAGCATGCACACGTTGTGTCAACGAATGGTGGGGAGACCATCGTCTTTCAAATCCCCTCCACGCTGTCCTGTGGTCCCGCATTGGACCCTGCTCTCGACCGCTGTCGACAGTAGGGTCCAATGCCCCGTCATGCTCCTGAGACACCCACCACGCTACGCTACCGCCCGCCATGGACGCGGATGTTGACCCATGTGAGCTCAGTGAGCGTGGATATCTCATGTATTTTTTTCCGATTTTACATGTATTGTACCCACGGCGTCCAACATGGTTGCCCAGTTGCAGTGGGCAGCGTCGCGTAGGCGTAGGTCAGGCGGCGTTCCTGTGCTTTCTGAACGGCTTGGTCTGACATGCCCTCACCTCAATGAGCCAGGTCTTGTGCCCCACACCCAATTCACCCAAAACCTCATGTATGACGAGCACTTTGAGCATGAGCAGCGTGCTCAGGTGCTCCTCATTTTGCCAGAACAAGCAAGAGACACTCTGAGGCTGTCTCGTCCGAGTCATGCTGATGGTAAGCATTATGTCCCCGTTGTTCCTGTGGTCTGATATTTTTGGTTTCCGGTCTGTCCAATGCTGCCGTGTCCTTATTTGTGGCCAGTATCCTTGGACGATGAGGCATCGGGTGTGGCCCGAAAGCACCGCAAGGCAGCGCCTACGTTTCCTGCAGGGATGTCCTTCCGAGACATAGCGCAGGCATGCGCAGCAGTGGATGACTACGCAATCACAAACCGAATGATTATTCGGTGGCTACGCAGTGAGAAGACACACTTCACTGCACGGTGTGGGCAGTTCAAGGACAAGAATTGCCCGTGGCTTCTCCGTGTCCATGTGGCTCCAAACAACACCGGCGTCGTAGTCTCAGAGTTTGTCGATGGACACAAGTGTTTCCCGGGAGTTGGTCGAGGAGATCCGGCAGAGACTGTGAAGTGGGTGGCACGGCAGATTGAGTCAACGCTGAAGAGGAACCCGACAGCTGGCGTCAAGACGTTGTTGGCCGTGGTGCAAAAAGTAACTGGCAAAGCGGTGGATAAGAACACCATGTACCGGGCAAAAGACAAAGGCGCAAGAAGTTCTCATCGGCCCCAAAGCTTTATCGTGGAGCCTTTTCCCATTGTACTGTGACGCGGTACAAAATTTTGACGTGTTTTGACCGATCGTGTGCATTCCATGACTTGCTTTTCAACATGGTTCTCATAACGTGTTTCCTATGCTGTGCAGCTCAAGCATGTGGATCAGAACACGCACGCCCTGGCGGAGGCAACCAAGGATGGCGTGTTCATCCGGACGTTCGTTGCATCTGGTACCAGTGTCCTCGGGTTCCAGCACGCTTGCCGGTTCCTAACCATGGACGGGACGCATCTGAAGAATGGGCACAAACAGTTGCTCCTCATCAGCCAATCTTTTTACGCCAATGACAACGCTATGCCTATGGCGTGGGCCATGGTTCAGGGCGAGAATGAAGACAACTGAAAATGGTTTTTGGAGCAGCTTGCCATCGCGTATCCCACAGTCATAGAAAAGGGTACGGTCGTCATTTCAGATTGTGACAAAGGTTTGTTGAACGCCGTGGAGAAGGAGCTGCCAGGGGCACATCACACCTACTGCTGCTACCACTTGCGACAGAACATAAGGCAGAAGTTCGGGAAGCAAGCGGGGTACTGGTTTTGGCGGCTGGCACATGCACTGACACCAGCATAACGGAGGAGGTGTGAAGAGCAACTGCGTGTCATCAACTCCCACGCTGCAATATACCTCCTCGGAGCTGATGAGGTGCACGGCATTATGAAGGAACAGTGGGCCAGGTTGTACTGTCCTGTCGGGTGTGGTGGAAACACCACCTCGAATGCGGCAAAGTCTTTGAACACCCGCATCTTCGAGTGCAGAAAAACTTTCCCCCTTCTACTACTTTGTGTCCCTATACATGTGGGTGCAGCGCTTGCTTTCAGATAGGCGCAAACTCAGCAAGTCATGCGAAGGATAACTTGCGCCGGACCCGGCAAAGCAGGTGTTGAACAGCAGCGTCTTAGCCCATAACTACGACGTCGTGGAGGAAGGGCCCCAGACTTGTAGCATGACAGGGCCAAGCAATAGGATCCACATGGTCAACATGTTGGACCGTACGTGCACTTGCGGTGCGTGGAAGGAGTGGGGTCAGCCGTGTGCGCATGCATGCGCATTCGTCATTGACCGTGGGGAGCAGGCGGAGCCACTGTGCGACGTTGGACTCACACGCATGGCGTACAATTTCTTGATGCCAGGCATTAACCCAGTGTCGCTGAAAGTTCCAGAGGGAGTACTATGGTAGTAGCTTGGCCCTAAACGTGGAAGAGGGAGGCCGAAGAGTGCTCGGTGGGACCGCGAGGACAAGCGTTGGAAGAACTACATATGTCCCCGCTGCGGCCAAAAGGGACACACCATGAAGAAGTGTACGAATGAGCCTGCTGTGGCTCCTACTGCTGAGGCTGCAGCCAATGCTCTTCAACGCCGGCTACAGAGAGCAAAAGCTCTCGTGAGGGCAGAGGCCTATGCAGGTAGGTGGCCTCCAGCTGAGACCCGAGCAGAAAAAGAAGCTGCAGCAGCTGCAGCAAAAGTTGCGACAGCTGCCACTGCCACCCCCCGCAACTCCGCACCAATCTCATGTGCAGCAGGCACAGGAGGAGAAACCATTGTCCTGCTTTCTGACGACAGCTCAGGCACCAGCGTGTTGGGGATTGGCACGGGCTGGGAATGGGCGGGGCAGGCCCAGTGCAGAACCACCACCGAGATTGTAGGCAGAGTTGCTACGTCTGCCTTTGCAGTTGTTGCGACGACTGCAAGGGCAACATGACGTACTACTGCCGTAAACGACGACACTGAGTACGATCCCAAGGTGGCAGGATATGATTCTGCTCAAGAAGAGATCTACGACCCTGAAAGGCACGTTCTCAGTGACTCAGACGACAATGAGCAGGAGGACAATGACCAATTCACTGACCCTCAGCAGCAGAGGGAGTAAGAGGCAAGAAGTGTTCGTGAGCAGCAAGAGGTTTGCGTTATGGACGGCTGGGAGGAGTGCGTAGAAGAGTGGGATGACAAGCCCGATGTCTTCTAAAATGTAAGTATGACATGTTGCTTATTCAAGTTGTTACTCTCTCACTGTTTGAAGCTGCCCATTCATCCTCTAATGTTGTCATTTGTGTGTTGCAGGTCATGGCCAAGGTGGTCGAGATGGGAGCATACATGGTCACAATGTGAAGGAGCCGGTGGGGAGAGCAGGAGGCTGCGTTACTTCCACCTCTTGGTCTACAAGGGATGTCACAGAACCAAGGACTTGTATGAAAGAGGATAGGTGTTGCAGAGCTAGGACAGCAGTAGGGTGAGACACACGTGGGTTAGGGTGGGGCTGATGTGCACACGGACGCCATAGGGTTTAAGATGGTTTTCAAATATCATCCCCTCATTATCCATGTTCTTCTGTAAAGCAGTGTTGAAACGTACCCAATGTGCTTGCAAATAGTACACTCAATGATGTTAGCCAAATATGGACTTGCAAAATATGAATTCAGGGAACCACTGCTGTCATCCTGTGCTATAAAAGACTCCCTACGTCCTGTTCTTCATTCTCTTCCATATAAGTTCACTTTATCCGTCTCATTTCCACGTCGGATCCAAGTGTTATGGATTTTATGACATCCTTCCTGGTTGGAGCTGCTGTGACGTACATCCTGATGACATGGAAGGAATGGGCACCAAGGCCAATTCACATTGTGAAGACGTACATGTGTCCATGTCAACATGGAGCGTATCACAAATCTGACAGTCTGCGTCACAAGGAGCATGAAGATGTCTTTTGCGACATGGAGGAGTGTCAAATAGAGGCCGTTGAATTGACATCATCCGACATAGCAGACAATGTGGAGTTTTTCGGCTACCCTGATGTGGAGTTACACTTCTACCCTGATGGTTGCTGTCTCAGTGGTAACTTGTGTCCTGATGGCATGGATCCATTCATTGCCACCTACAGTCCAGCGATGGTTGGTCAGTGGACGGCCTGGTCCGTTCATGGCAGGCTGTGCACACTAAGTGCCCTAGACCACGAAAATGGAATGACCTTATGAATCCCCTTTGTGGAAGGAAAAGAAACGGTGTTCCAATTGAACTGTCCTGGTTCCGCTAGTCATTGTTTGTCTGTGTCACATGTGCAGTAGACATGTTGTCATGAAACCCATGAAACAATTTCTGATGTACCCACTATGCCGGATGTATTTTGCATAAAGCAATGAAATTAAGGCAGTTGTACCAACTTAATGTATGAATATCACATGGCATGTTGTGTGACTTTGTAGGAAATGAATATTCAGTGGTCAATTGTGTGGCGGCCAAAAATGGGCATCCCATGATTAAAAGGTCAAAAATTGTAACCAAAGCACCATGGGATCACATACGCGACATTTTGATGGGATGCATCTGCACCCACGGCTGCCAACCGCTTTTGGCGTACACTGGACAGCTAGTTGGAGCCCGCATACCCATAATCCAACACATGGCGTGAGGAATCGGTGACACATACCCGATGGCGTCCCACTGAACCTTCATCTGGCGCCACGCAGCCTCGGCCTCGTCGCATGTTGGTTTGGGTGGAAGGGGAATGTCCACACCCCATGGACCACGTCGACTGTGGTTGACATTGGGTCCATGTCACTCGTCGACAATTCGGGACCTATCGCACAAGTTACGCAAACAACCGCGAACTCATCGGTGAATACGGTGGGTTTTTACGTTCAATTTGCATCCTTTCACGCAGTCAGCAAGGGTATGCCGCAATGCGTGATGTGTGTGGTGGTGGACGACGAACCGTGCGTTGGAGCGGTCGCCAGTGGACAATGGTCTGACCATTTGCGAAGTTCAGCAACGTTCATCATATGTTTACTATTTGGCTGTACTCGGCATTGATGTCTCGGTCATTGCGACGTTCCGCGACATAGACAAGCGGGTTCGATTCGAAGGTCGCCAAAGTACACATCCATATGCAGTGCAAACCCCCCCCCCCCCCCCCCCCCCCCAAAGGACCCCAATGGACAACAAGAGGAAAATTCAATATCGCATAGTTGTTGGCCGACTTTCCATGCTCGAAATCCATCAAAAACCATGCAATGGCGCTGAACATAATACGAGGGAAAGAAAAGAAAAACATAGCATACCATGCTCGTGGGACCGGATCTTGGACGAGGGGAGGCACAGCATCCGTGTGGGAGACGTTGACGACATGTTGCTGGTTCTGGAATATGTGTGAGCTGGCACCTTATGCATGTGGATGACAAACTGCAATGTCCACTGGCAACCTCTTGCATGAGGGAAATATGCGATGAGTGTACTACGTTTCAACCTAAACTTAAACGTTCGATCACGGAGGTTCATGTTCCATTTGCAGGCAGTTTTACGTCAGCTAGAGCATAAGGATGATGTCACTTTACATTAGTCGTGGAAATTAAAAACCCCCTCCCCACGCACGTGGCCTTAAAGAGTAGCAGTGAATGATTATCTTCTGTAAACATGCATTGTGCCATGACTCCTACTTAGCGTCAAGTGACCTCGGCTGACCATCAGCTGGGTTTCATTCCAAGGGTTGTAGAAATGAATGCTGCAACCAATGAAAAAAAAACCGTTTTTCCCGTACCCACTTCCTTGAAATGATTTACCCCTGACCAGCGTGGCACATATCTCCTTGCAACAGTGTGTGCAGGGCGCAGAATCCGTCGCTTTCCAGGAAAAGGGGTACCGGATGCATTTGTTGTGTTTAGTGAGTGACAAATGTATTATATGGGATAAATGGCCATGAGAAAATTCCGAGGCCCAAACAGTGGGTAAAGCGGAATCTGGCCGTGGTGGGACTTGTGTGTCGTGACGCACTCATGGGGGTTAGACTAAACCCTCACACTCATGTTGTTTGTTCTTACTTCTACTCTTTCATGCATATCTTTGCTGCCTCTCCACCAATCCAAGCGTCGTTTTCTATGTTGTGTACATCACAGTTATAAATCTCACATGGAATGTTGCTAGGATACTTCTTTCATTTCCTCACTTACTCCAGTCTCCTCGGCTCATTGTGTATTACCTCTTGTGTGCGATTCTTGCCAAGCACCATGAGCTTTTCCATGGCTTGTTCTCTGTGGCGGTCATCCCACATTACCGCTCACTGTTGGCTCCATTCCATTCTACCATTGTGAGCAACTACACCACCTACGCTCTTTTTCTATGGCAGGTGGCAAGCAACCGGACCTTTGTGTTGTAGATGCTCAGATGAAGAGGGCAAGGACGGCCTAGTCATGAATGCAACCAGACCATCCATGTTTTGATTTCTGACGTTCTTGTCGACCTGTACAGTTTATTGTGACTACTCGGCCGTTTCCATGCCCATGTAGATTCCTGATGCGGACCCAGGTGGTGCCGGTGCGTCGTCTGGTGGTGGACTACCTGCTCGGAGCTGACCGACGACCTCCCTAGAGTCCGGGATTTTATCTCTGACCTTCTGCAGTTTTTCTATAGCACGTAGCAGTTTCTTGGTGGACTGGCCGTGGGTCTGATTTGCATGTTTTTCCATACTGTGTCCATCGTTTGATTCTTGATGCATGCATGTGACCAGTCAAACTGTTTGGCGTAAGATTCTGCACGTTTAGGTTCAGACGGCGCAACGTTACAACTTGACTACACTGAGTTGCGGCCAAAATAGTGGTGATGGGTTGGTTTTAGGACAGACCTTGTACTGCCGCATGCGACACTAGCCGTGCGCCGCGACAGGGTTTTATGCCATGGACCTGTCATTTGTCAACTCTCTTTACAAATACTATCAAAGCATTCTGACACTTTGACTTGTGTCTCCTAGCCAGACCCTTGCCGTTGTGTGTACGATCTGTGATTATCGTCACGGATTGACCAGGCACTGACGCCTACTCAACGACTATGTTGTTAAGAAGCTTCCACACATCTTCTCATGGTATCAGAGCGCCAAGACAATTCTCGTCGAGCTGCGTAGCAGAGATGCAATAGAGCAACAACAGTGAGCATCACTGCTACAACCGATTCACAAGGACCTGCCAACGTCACCCGACTACCGCTCACATCACTCGCCTTGAGCACGTGAGAGTGTAGCAGCAGCAACCGCTAGCAGCAGTAGTAGCAGGCGGCAACTACAGCAGGTGGCAGCCGCCAGTAGCTGCTGGCATCGGCGCTAGCTGCATGAGCAGTAGGCGAAAGCGGGCAGCGGCAACAGCAGCAAGCAGCAAGCAATGAGTGGTGAGCAGCGAGAAGCCAACAATAGCAACAGCAAGCAACATCACACAACAGTAGCAGCAACATTGAGCAGTAGCAAGCACCAGTAGTAGTAGCAGCAACATAGTAGAGTAGCAGCGCAGCAGCAGTGAGAAGTAGTGTAGCAACAGCGCGTAGCAAAAGAAACAGCACACAGTAGTAGGAGCGCATAGTAGCGCTGTTACACAGTAGCAGCGCGGAGCTGATGCAACAGTTGCGCAAACAGCTGCGTGGCTGTTACTGTAGACACATGCGTAGTAGTAGCAGCAGTCGAGCAGAAGCCATTACGGAGCTTCCGTGTGGCTGTTGTAGAGCAGCCGCCCCTTGTGCAGTGGGACAATAGCCGCAAGGGCTGTAAAAAAAATGTGCCGATGTCGGCATTTTCTTTGCTGACGTCATCAGGTCCGTGCTGACATGAGCAAAACCCTGCTGACGTCAGCAACTGCCTTAGTCAAAGTTTTGGGTCGAAAAGTAAAAAATTGCCAGGGTTTTAACTGCTTGAGAAACGTTGATGGTTTTGCAATCCGACCAGTTTGAAATCCTGGCCCATACTGAGTGTTAGAATGACTCCGGCCCCTCACAAGGGCAAAGGACCACTAGATTCCTCTTCCTCCTCCTTAGGGGTCATGAGCCCACGCTCGCAGGCTATTGAGGACCTGCGGAGTCAGCAGGATGAGATGCATCGTTTGTAGTAGCAGTAAACTAACGCCATCCGTACGCTCACTGAGCTTCTTTGTGGTCTGTCCATGGCCACACAGTAGACCTTCGAGGGAGTCCGTGGTGTCATACCTTTTGCACAACAATCAGCATCTGCACCTATGATAGGAACTAGACACGACCAGCCACTTCTTGATCCTTGGGATGAGGACCCTTACATGTCACGTATGGTGAATGACGTCCACGAGAGCGAGATTTGCATGCTTCATGAGCGTCTCTGCCAGCTTCAGACGAGTTCTCGGCCTCCACACACATCTGGCTCCCTTTTCATGGAGATCTGATTCTCTTCCAATCCCTAACCCAACAACTTTCCTCATCCCGGTGTCTTCCCCATCCCTCGTCCTTCTCAGCCTGTGGTTGCTCTCCCTACGGAGCGGCAACCCAAGGATTTCAAGACACTGCCCCCATGATATGTCTGCGAGGACGGCTTTGACTGCTAGGAGATTCTTCTCAGGCTTGGGCCACCTCCGAGGGGGTTATGGCCCTACTATCACAGTCCGTACCAGGTTACGGATCGCACACAGGTGCTGAAAGCGGCCAGGGCGATGCACGGACTCCTTAACGCCATGCCGCGCGAGACTGCCGTGGATTTTCTCTCTTTGGAGAGGCCGACAGAGGCGCGGGTGAGACCTGGCATTGTCTCTGCTTGCTGTAGAGATGCACGCCACCCATGTGGCTCACATTTGCGCCTTTCACTCCCTTCGTGAATGACTCGCCAAGCCCGCAGCTGATTACTGGCGGCGGGCCACGCGCATCTACACGCCTCTTGGGATCTCAAGAGGTACACAACTGTGGGCGCTCCGCACGCTCATGCTTGGAGTTTGTCTTGAGCATGCAGACATCTTCTCAGGGTACAACGACGCCGTGCTCGAGCCCTCCTTTGTTTGAGGCCAAGTGTTCCATTACCCGTTGTACAGTGATGTCCTCCGGTCGTGATTCTGGCAGCACTTGGATCATCGATTCTGGTGCCATCCACCACAAGACCTGTTGTCATAGTGACTTCGTTGTCCTCGGTCCTCTTGCGTCTGTTCGCTCCATTCCCACAGGCTCTGGTCAGTAATTTCCAGTCCAGGGTGTTGTGATTATGTGCTTCGATGGTCCATCTGACCTCCCGTATGTTTCCGAGGTGCTTTTTGTGCCTGACCTTGAGCTCAGCTTGCTTTCTGTGCGTACTCGCACACTGATGGGACTCTCTATGGAGCACACTACAGACTCCGCGACTGTGACCGCTGTTGATACTCGTACCATTGTTCTTCGTGCCTCCGTTGTGGATGTATTGTGTCCTTAGGATTTATTCTTCTCCTTGCTCCCCTTTTCCTCCTACTCGTGTGTTTGTCATTGGTGTTCTCTCTGCCGAGCACCAACAACTACTGCATCGTCGCCTATGTCATGTGGGCTCTGATACTGTGTCAAAGCTCATTCGAAGACAGCCCGCACTCGGTCTTGATGCGGCCTCTTTCAAGAAGCCGCCCAAGACCATTCGTCTGTTCTGCGCTCAGGGTAAGATACATCGTTGCACCTACCGTGACTCCCATTCTTGAGCTCTTCACCCTCTCGAGTTGGTCCATTCAGACCTTCTCTGTCCTCCCCCTGTCGAGTCTTCGTCCGATCGGGGCCGATTTGTCCTGACCGTGAATGATGACTTCACCCGGATACGGCGGGTCTACAGCCTACGCCAGAAGAGTTACGCCGCTCTCGCGGTTTGCCTGTGGCTAGTGATGGCTGAGCGTTAGTTCGGCCTCATGCTACATACATTCTGCTCGGATCGGGCCGGCGAGTTTCTTGGCAAGATGGACAGTTTCTTTGCCAAGCACGGGGTTTTTCACCAGGTCTCCGCTCCTGCTACTCCTCCGCAGGACGGTGTCCTAGAGTGCTGGAACTGCACTATAGAGGATACGGTTTGTGCTATGCTGTCTGAGTGCGGTCTCCCAGAATCCTTAGCATTTGAAGGATTCGCCTACAAGACTTGGGCCTAGAAAACCGTAAGAGCTTTAGTTTGGCCACCGTGCCGATCTGCATCTCACTTGTGTCTGGGGATGTGTGGCTTCTGTGTGGTACACCAACAGGGGTCCAAGGTCTCTTAGCAGGTCGCTTGTGTGCCTTCGTGGACATCTCCCCGCAGTCGTAGGCATGGCATTTTTTGGACCCCGCCCGTTGTCGCATCGTTGAGTCCCACGACGCACTCTTCTTTGAGTCTCTCACCTACCGTGACCTACCGTCTATCATGTCGATGTCCGTCACTCACGTTCCTACGTGTGAGGCTTCTCGACGGATGGGACAGTCTCGGCCTACGAGTACCTCTTGTCCGGCTGATGTGTCCGTTCGAACCCCCTCCACTTCTGCGTCTCCGGCTCTTGATGACCCAATGATCATAGCTGTCCGCCTAGAGATCTCTCCAGCCCAGCCTATCTCTACCCCTGTACCCTCGCACCCCACAGACACCCATGATTCTGTACCTATGTCTACCAGTACTCCTGCCTCTATGCGTGATCCTGCCTCTACTCTTGCTCCTGTTGCTACACCCAGCCCCGTGTCTCCCGTCATTTCACCAGCATCTCCTCACACTGCATCACCTGCCCCTTTGCCGCAGTCCTCACCAGATGTGGTCGTGCCTGTCTTTGAGCCCCAGGTGAGCCGCTCAAGCCTAAGTTGCTCAAGTGAGCCCGGTGGTCATCTTCGACCATTGGTCTCCGGAGTCTAGCGAGTGTTAGGTCCAGCACCTAGGCACTCCACTCGCAACGTTGCAACTGGTGATCCCGGCACAAAGGCCCTAGGCCTGAGTGTCCGCACAAATCACACAGAGGTACATCAAGCGTGCCTTGTAAGGCACGATCTGGTCACTCGCGAATCTCGCATCGCTTGTGATGCAGCAGCTGACCTTGTGGTCATCAGGGCCAACTCTGAGGCGTGTGCACTTGCCACTTAAAGCTCTCCCTTGATGTCGCCTGATCCGGGCACGCTAAGGGAAGCTCATTCAATAGAGGATGTCGATGCCTGGCGTGCTGCCTGCGAGGATGAGCTTCATGCCATGTGAGAGCACGGAGTTTACGAGCTAGTTGACCTTCCACCTGGGAGGAAGGCTATTCAGGTCAAGTGGGACTTTCGTTAGAAATTGAAGCCGAATGGCTCACTGGAACACCACAAGGCTCGCTTGTTCGTCAAGGGGTATTCCCAGGTCAAGGGCATCGATTACACTAACACCTTTACTGCTATCGGCCGCATGACCTCAACTCACGCTCAATTCGGTGTGGTGGCTCCGCTTGACTGGGAACTGCACCAGATGGACGTGAAAAATGCGTTCCTCCATGGCTCTCTGGATGAGGAGATTTACGTGGCCTAGCCACCAGACTTTGAGGACGGTGACAAGGTCTAGCGTTTGCGTAAGTCCTTGTACGGACTCAAGAAGCCTCCTCGATGCTGGAACAAGGAGATTAGAGGCACCCAGACTCGTGCGGGATATGTAGAGAGCGAGGTACATCCCTCTCTCTTTATCCGACTGTCACCTAAGCGGTTCACCGCCATCCAGGTCTATGTGGACGACCTTCAGATTGCGTCTCCCTCCATGGAGGCCGTGAAGGAGGCCAAGGCGCTCCTCCAGACTGCCTATAGGATGAAGGATCTTGATCCTACAGTGGTGTTTCTTGGCATGGAGACTGTAGACGTCAGACACTTCTGCTCCATCAGGCCCAATATGCACATGTTGTGGGGCAGAATTTCAGTGATCTCCTTGGCACAGTGCCCACGTCCTCCACACCTCTCATACCTGACGGGCAGGATGCCCTAAACGTGGAATATCCCAAATCGCTAGGGGAGACAGTGGATGTGACCTTGTACCTCCGTCTCATCGAATCTCTGATTTACCTTGCCACTACCACACGCCCCGATATCGCTTTTGCCGTTAACCTCCTTGCATAGTTTTCGTAGGCTCCACGTGCTAGAGCCATTCATGCGACTGTGCGAGTGGTCCGGTACGAGGTCTCCACACCGTACCTCGGACTCTGCTTTTGCCGGCAGTAATTGGTGGTTCTTGACTGGTACACTGACAGGGACTGGGCCTTGAGTCCAGATGGACGCAGTTGCATCGGCTAAGTGTTCCTGCTTGGTGGTACCGCTGTGTCCTAGCGCAGCGGGAAGCAGGGCTGCATTGCACGTAGCTCTTCGAAGGCAAAGTACGTTGCTTTGGGTGCAGGGGCTATTGAGGTAGTGTGGCTACAACGCCTGTTCCTTGAGTTGGGTAAGTTAGTGTCCACCATTGTGCTTCGCTGCGACAACCAGAGTGCTCTTCCCATTGCGAAGAACACTGGTGTGTTTCATGCTCGCACGAAGCACATTGCAGTCGAGCATCATTTCGTGCGTGATCTGGTGAAGCGACACGTAATCTCCGTCATATGGGTCGGCAATGACATACAGCGTGCTGATTTCTTGACGAAGGCACTGACTCGCTCGAAGTTTTTGGTGGCCATTCGTTCTATTGGGCTTCACCCCTTACCAGAGAGTGGTTCAGTGCGAGGTGTGTTTGTGTTCGTGTCACAACTATTTCTGCACTCGTTGTTGCATTCGTTTCAGTGCTGCACGCGTATGGGGTTCCCTGGCCTCCGTGTGGTACACCGAGGACCAGCAGGGGTCCAAGGTCTCCCCTCGGGGTCGCCTGTGTGCCTTCATCGGCATCTCCCCGCGGTCGAAGGCCTGGCGCTTCTGGGACCCCACTCGCCGTCGTGTCATAGAGTCTCGGGACGCGCTGTTTTTTGAGTCACTCACTTACCGTGATCTGACTTCCATCACAGCCCTTTCTACCGCCCACGTCCCTTCCTGTGAGGGTTCTCGGCGGATGGGGGAGATTTCTCCGCCGTCGACTACTGGTCGCCACGCTGATGGGTCCGCTCGAGCCCCCTCTCGGTCTCCAGCACTTAACGATCCGGCTATTATTGCCGTTGGCCCAGAGATATCGCCTGTGCTGCCCACTTCACACCTTATAGACACCACGGCCCTCACGCCTCCTCCTACGTCATCGCCTGTCCCTGCTAGCACCCCCGCTCAGGCGTCTGATTCAGTCCAGCCCACGCCTGTCTCTGTTGTGCTTTGTGCAGTTCCTGTACAGTTTACTGTGACCACTCGGCCGTGTCCATACTCGTGCAGATCCTTGAGGCAGGCGGCCCTGGTGACACCGGCACGACGACAGGCGGCGGACTACCCATCTGGAGCTGACCGACCACTGTTCCAGAGCCCTAGATGTCACCGGGACTCCTTGCTGTGACTTCTACGTCTTGCAGGCGCCTTTCGGCGGACTGGGCATGAGGCCCATTTGCATGTTTTTGCATTACATACTCGCTGTCAGTCGATGGATGCATGCATGTGACCAGTCGTTGCGTGCGTCTTTTGATTCTGCACGTCTAGGTTCAGACGGCGTAGGATTCTGACATGTGTGCGCAGAGTTACGGCCAAAACAGTGGTTTTGGGCCGGTTTTAGGACAGCTCTTGGACTGCCGCGTGCGACACCCGCCGTGCGCCGCGGCAGGTATTTATGCCCTGGACCTGTCAGTTGTCAT